>OY292394.1:40855902-41055574 GCA_958496205.1 Idaea biselata | reverse complement strand
AAGTCCCGATCCCGTGGGAATATCGGGATTAAAAGTATATAGCCTTCCTCAATAAATGGACTATCCAACCCCGAAAGAATTTTTCAAATCGGACCAGTGGTTCCTGAGATTAGCGCGTTCAAACAAACAAAAAAAACAAACGAATAAACTCTTCCGCTTTATAATAGTATATAGCAGTGCCCGCGACTTCGTCCGCGTAGAAAAGTGACTTTCAGGATTTGTTTATTTATTTCTTCTCATCTGAGCGATGTTCCCGGTTGCATCCCTCTCGGGAGCCCGGGGTCCGATAAACCCCAAATTGTTTTTTTTTACTTGGGGTCGGCGCAGACGGTTAGTCATCATTGACCATACCTGCTGCAATTAGATTTGGCAATGTTTTTACGGCCGGCCGCCTGCCTGACACCAACCCTCTTAGGGATCAAGCAGTTTATCCGCCACCGCGCGGGGAGTACTTAAGGTTAGCTAATCTCCCTCAGATCCCTTAGTCGCCTTTACGACACCCACGGGATGAGATGGGGTAACCCTATTCTATGCCGGGGCTACACAGCTAATGTCGGGGCTACACAGCTAGATTTGTTTGTTTATTATTTTGTACTTATAACATCTGTACAAAAATTATATTAATACAAAATCCAATTAGATACGGAAATTGACAACAATAACTAAAAAAGACGTTTGTTGTATGGGAGCCCCTCTTAAATTTTTGTTTCATTTTGTTTTTCGTATTTGTTGTTGTAGCGGCTACCGAAATACATCTTCTGTGACAATGTCAACCGTCTAGCTATAACGGTTCATGAGATACAACCTGGTGACAGACGGACAGACGGACAGAGGGACAGACAGACAGACAGACAGCGAAGACTCAGTAATAGGGTTTCGTTTTTACCCTTTGGGTACGGAACCCTAAAAAAGAAGTATTAAAAAGTATCGCTGAGCACAACCGCTTTGCAAGGAGCCGACCGCGCTCATACGTGCGCGCGCAATACTTAATACTTATTTGGTTGCAACATACTTACATTTTTAATATCGCGATATCTTTTGAATGAAATGTCCGAATTAAATAATTCAAAAGGTCCTAGAAAGGTATTGAATTCGTCTTGAATATAAAGTAATTTATTTTGATAAGGATTAATACCAAGGTACAAAATAAAAGGTTATTAAAGCGACGGCATTTTAATTATTTACAAAAATTACAAAAACACTTATTGTGAGATAACTACAATAGTTAGACATATGGTGTCGCGATGTATTTTGTAGACAGTTACATGTTCTACAAAGTTGTAGTACATAGTTTTGTTCTATATCCAATAGTTTTCGCAGCGCACGCGCCGTAAGGAATTTTTTGGTCATTTTTTTCACACCTTGTGTTACATTATTGAACTTTTAGTAAGGATCCCTATTTTTTTTGAAAATATAATATAGCCTATAGCCATCCTCAATAAATGGACTATCTAACACCGAAAGAATTTTTCAAATCGGACCAGTGGTTCCTGAGATTAGCGCGTTCAAACAAACAAACAAAAAAACAAACAAACTCTTCCGCTTTATAATATTAGTATAGATACCTACTTATAAATAAATAGTAGGTACATTACCTTTTTTATTTTCATTTCTCACAAATATTTATTTTTATTTGACACAAATAAGTAATTAAAAGTCCCAGCTTTAACAACAAAATATTTTCTAATGAAATATCAAGCCCCTAAAACTTTTATTTATTACTTCTAGCTACCGCTAATAAATCTTATTACGTGTTCAAAATTAAATAAACTACGAGTAAGACCCGCTAAAACAACGCGTAAAGTTAAAAGTGACGCTAGGGTGCGAAACTTAATTTAGGAAACAAACCATAATGAATTCTAAGGAAGATTTAATAAACTTACGCGGCAGGAGCCCTTCATCATAGGGGTACAAACACTTTTTCACCCCTATCCAATAACGACAGATAAACAATTTAGGTAGGCGAAGGAGTAGGTATCTACAATTTTATTTATCTGTCTTGATTAATTTCATTCAATTGGCGCAGTCAATTTATTATCTGTTTGTTAGACTTAGGTATGACAATTTGAAGAAATGCTTTCCAAAATGTGCACCCGACAGGACATTCTTTAAAATAATCAGTCATCGAAGTGAAACACTTCTATAAATAAAACAAGATTTAGGTAACTTTTTTTAATTTGATCTATAACTAGCTGCGTCCCGCGGTTTCACCCGCGTAAGTCCCGATCCCGTAGAAATATCGGGATCAAAAGTAGCCTATGTTACTACTCGATAATGTAGCTTTCTTTAGGTGAAAGAATTTAAGAAATCGGTCGAGTAGTTTTTGAGTTTGTTTATTATAAACATACAGACACACACACACACAAATACAAATCTTTCCTTTTTATAATATTGGTGTTAGATGTAGTAATATAGATTTAGTAATCATAATGTACCCTAGGCCCACGATTACCTACTGAACCGATCTATAAAACTTGGTAGTTAGGTAGTAAGTAGGTATGTAAACAGCAAGAAACATAATAAGCACCTATTCTACAATTATTATTTTTTCAAATATGGCTTAGTCCTGTTCATAGGAGTATATGCTATCCGTGTACTCCTAAGCGGGGAAAATCATAGAACGGAGCTAGTTCAAAAAAACAATTTATTCCTAATCGAAGAACCTAAAAACTGTAACCAAAAAACCTAGCAAAAAAACCTATGGTGTTATTTATTGTGCCTTTATCAACAAAGAGGATCTTTGTGACTATCTTTTGTCGTAGCCGGCAGTTTTTTGATGGCTAAAAAACATGTCGTTACATCTTATAGTCCGATGCTATGGTCTTTTAGTTCGGAATCTCTGCTGATTTCCTTGTAGATCGTTATCTTTATGGTCTGTATTTGATGTTAAAACATGCTTCGATTTGCTTTTGTTTTGCCGCTTAGGATTATTTCCTACGAATTGTTTATAGATTATTGCTTTGAAAACTGAGAAGTTGAGCTTCTGAAGCCCTAGTTCAGGGCACCTACAACTAAAATTATGTCTCCCACCTGTTTTTTTTTTTGTTTGAAAACGGTTTAAAATTGTTTGGTAAATTTACTATAGAGCGGTTTTAAACTAACAACTTTCACAGTGGTTGGTTGTAGTATTTTCGCAGTAGGATTATTTCTTAGACTATCGTCACGTTGATTTAAGTATTTTTTAAGTAAAATATTTCAGTAGTGTAAATCGTATTTAACTTGAGTCGGACTAGGATGTCGCGAACTCACTTTGCTTCTTAGTAAATTCATATCGAAGAAACGATATGCCGAAGTTTAGTGGTGTCGCACTTAAGTTGTTTATAACTAAAGTATTGTCGAAATGAAGATGTAGGTAGGTATCAAAGTTCCATGTTGTCGCAGTAAAATTTTGTCGTAAACAAACGATTTGTCGGAGTTCGGTTTGGGAGTCGTATATTTTAATGCTCTTCGCCAAACAAAATAAATAATGATCTTCCTAATCATTAAATCCCTACATAAAGAGGACAAAAATAAATTCATGAATACTAGTCAAATAAATTACAATAAAATAAATATCATAACATGATAAAAATCTCTCATCCCTTTTAATATATTACACACCTATCGTATTAAAATTATAACCTATAATTTAATTTTAGAACTGTCCATAAAAACTATCGGTGGGTGTTGTCAGGTTAAAAAGCGGTCGCATATTCGTTTGTTTTTTTACATAAGCATGTAGTTAAAAGGGCCTGCCTGAGTAGAAAAATGATTTCTTCTACGAATAAAAGTCATAATTTATTTAAGAAAAAAATATACAGTAGATTTACCTTATAAAAATGATGGAGTAGGCTAAATCTTTATTACCTACATAATTATAAAATATTAATGCTATTTATTAGTTGAAGACAAAGACGTGAAATGTAGGTATGTAAGTTTCGAAAAACCACAGGGACTTTTTACATTACAATTAGGCCATGAATCCCGGAATCCCGGGATATCGTAATCCCGGGATCTCGGACGCAAAAGTTCGATATTATAATCCCGGGATTGAGTGATCCGATATCGAGATTTGAGCAATTTACTATTTGGGTATAAATTAAGGTATTTATTTAGCTTTATTTTTCCTCATGGAATGATTAAATAGAACTATTGAAATTAAACCCAAATTAGTCTACCCCTGAGGAAGAGATCTGTAAAGATTTAGAAGCGTAGGGAATTGGTAAAATGTTTAAAACAATAAAAGTAATGTTATTTATTGCAATTTTTAAGACAAGTATTAGTATCATCAGTATTTTTTATACAAGCTCGCATGCAATTTTTTTCTGCTAACCTCATTTTAGTGGTGCGCCTAGAATTTGGCGCGAAAGTTTAGACACTTTCGGGTTTAGGCTATTTGTCCTCCATATTTCTAAAATGATGGGGTGGACGGCCCTCGGGGTAACTTATTTACGTAATGAAACCACTAGAGTCTTAAAAATATTTAATATTTTAGATTTAACACATTTTTATTGTATTAAATTCGCCTTTTTAACGCTATCTAAAATCCCAGTATCAATCCCGGGATCCCGGGATTGAGCTCTTAATATCGATATCGTCCCGGGATTGAAAACCTTCCGATATTGCTTGCCCTAATTACAATGTAACAGATGAACAACGTCAACAAATATCACTATTGATAAATGTGACATGTGAAACCACAGAACGTTTACAACATGCTTAGTCCACAAAATACTTTTATTTTTGATATAGGTAGGTCTATGTCAAAAGTCATATAAGTCAACCTATATAAATTTTGTTGACATATAGGTTGACCTCAAAGAATATAGGTCGACCTAAGCCTTAAAAAAGACAGAGTTACGTTACATTTTATATCTATTCTGTTATCTACTTTCCTAAAAAAGTTAGGTAGGTAAGTAAATAACCTGGAAAATATATAGGTAAGTATAAGGTTTATACCATCATGTGTAGTTCAGGCAGGTATCGAAAAATTGTGTTTCCCACGAGTCACAATGACTCGGGCGCCTGGGCTGCGTCCGCGCCGACCATGACTGATCGCTCTACGACAGATACGTTATCCGTCAAAGCCTCCTGCGATTGATTGTTTGCAGGTACGTAGCGCATGACGCACTTTGCAATATGATAATCCACTTTCAATTTATTTTAAATTGGCGATCGGGAATAATTTAATACTTATTGTTTAAAGAAGAAGTTACAAGTCCACTTTGTCAAAATCAAATATGACACTCTTGTGTTGTGATGACCATGGGTTTTTTTATTGATCCAAGCAACCCCAATGAGATAGACTGCAGAAGAAACCAGGCCACGATCACTTCAACAGGGCCCAAATTGCAAAACATTTTTAAATCAAAGCAGTTTAGCGATCGTGCTATAAGCGGTCGTAGAGTCGTGGTACGGACCCAGATCATTAAAATTTCATGGTTAATTGTAGTTATATGAAGTTACCGACATAATCGATTTGGATTATCATTTTAATAGGAAAATAATAATAAAGTATTGTAGCACAGGCACAGGTGGCGCGATACAATATTTTTTAGCATTATCAAATGCATTGAGGTCCGCGACCAACAATAGCCACAAGTCGAGATCTACAAGCCGAAACGACAGATGCAACAATAAACCAAAAGAAATGATTAATGTTCCGTATCTACTAACATTTTACATGTATCGATAAAAAATTAAACAAAACTTTTTTGCCTTTTGTTTAATGCGACGACGCCACTATGTCTGCACCAGACCGATTCGAATTTCGAAGGACGATCATTAATTATATTTTTGTCTTACTCACGCATTCCATTTTCGAAGTCGATATGATCTATAGATCCGATCTACGAGTCTATCGATCACGCGCATTGGAATCTAAATTTATTCATTTAGTGGCATCTTTTTGCAGATGATGTTTGACGTATGGTTCCTTTGATAAATTGTCTGTGCTTAAAATTTTAAATTATTGTAGTTTAATCAGTGTAGTCCATTACTTTTGTTTGACGGAAAACGAGCAGGTAGGACCTTGCTCGTGACCTGGCCACGTATTCTACAATTAAAGTGTCTCAACTACGTCTCGGCTCTGTTTATTTTTTTTCTAAAACAGTTTAGCAATTGTTAGTAATTTTGGCTTAAGATATTTTAATTGTAGAATAGGAGCCATGTTCGCTTACAAAGAATACATAAAGAATATCAACCGGATAGTACTGGTGATCAATCAAGTAGAGTTTATATTCTGCATTAAGGTACCACGAAGTAAGTACGTCCAAACAATAAATTGTACTTTGGCTTAAAAATGTGAAGCTTTCGTGCCTTTCGCACTATTGCCAATATATTAGAAGTGCATATGCTCACTGACTCCTAATAACCCTTTATAATTAAAGAAGATCGAATAATCAATAATCTAAATATGAAAAAATATGTTTAATACATCGGAGTGATTTCATAGGAAAGGACTTTATCAACAGATAACTAATTAACTCTAAACAATATTTCATCTTCGAAGACTGTATGACGCGAGACAAAAAACGAAAGGTCGGAATGACCGCGCCAAAACCAAAATGCTCTCTTCAAAACAAATAAAACTTAAACAAAAAATGAAGCCGGTTAATAAGCTGGATGACATTTGGGAATTCGTAAAATTCATTCAAAGCATTATTAATAGCGTTCTTGAAGCGGGTCCCTCCGTCTGGTTGTTAACCTTCTGATAGCCGCGCGCGTGTCTGTGGGACAGACTCATAATTGTTTTCAGTTTTACCTGACCTATTATATTATTAATCTAGTATATTATGAAATTTAACTTCATGCGGTTCCTTCACTTCAACTTATCTGAAATTAACCATAGTATCCCACAGAGAGCCATGACACGATCCATGGATCGTGTTATGCTCGCCAACGTCAAACTGCAAGATTGAGTCCACAAAACAGAAATCCGTCGCCATAAAAAGTCGTATATTGGTGTACGAATAGAGAGCGTCAAGTGAATCTGGGCAGGACACTTAACATGACAAGCAGAGTAGGGTGACGGAGTGGTGGCTGAGGTTGAAGAGGACCGCTAAAACTAACAATAAGACCTCAATGAGGTGAGGATGGTGCATGGGATCGTAAGGGATGACCCATGCGGAAAGAGGTTTACTTTCAGTAATGGGTAGAAATAAGTAGTGGATGATGATGATGGTGAACCCTAGTGTGGTTGAATTTGATTTTTCTATGTCACAAATATATTAAGATCGCAACATTTGGCCCCTTACTTATAAACGACGACTAAGTTTATGTACCGTTTGCCTTTTAATGTGGCATGAAGTTTCAAAGTTAACCGACAGAGACAAACATTACATAAACTTAGTCTTCGTTTGTAAGTCAGGTGATTCATCAACGTTCTGACATATGATTTGATAAAATTTGTAAATCAATAGAAACGAATAAACAGAAAGCGGACCCCAGGCTCTCGAGAGGCATGCAACCGGGAACATCACTCGGATGATGATGAAACAAAACGTGTTAAGTAAAACCACTTTATTTAAAAATATAGTAAATAATTAGACTAAAATAATGATTAAATTTCCAGGGACTGGCTGGGTGCTCCGAGGTTCTGTCATACACATGCTGTTAAAGATTTCACGCATGCACACAAAGGTTAAAATGAGAAGAGCACCCATACTTATCCTTAGACAAAATCCTCAAAGACCATTAATCCATCGTATGTTTCGTTTAGTGCTGTTATTGTTTTATTGGTCCCATGAAACCTCTCGGGTACTTAAATGTTCCCCGACCCATACTCTTGTTTCGTTTTAAACATTGCTTCTTCGTAACAAGTCACGGATGGCGTGATAGGAAATAATTTTATAAGGTCCTTTAACAATATGTCAAACTTATTCGTACTCATTTTTTTCTTGTTTTCAATAAATAATACGTTCGCTCATACATAAGTTTTACATTGTTCGATTTGGTCGAGAGGCAGCTTTGCAGCGATATTTCTTATAAATTATTTTGACAAAAAAGCTACAATGCCGGATCTTTATGCATTTCGGGCCTACATTTGTTATTATGGGATGATAATGTGATTATTGTTTTGCGAGATTTTAGATGATTGATAGTCGATTGTCACGGATAATGAAATTCTTTGTAAGTTGGACGATGTTATGCCTTATTCTTTACAATAATCGTGTTCTATCGTTGATGTAGGTCGACTAATGATCAAATTAATTGATTATGGTAAAACTAAACTAAACCGAGTCGCTTAAGTTTATTTTCATTCTCATCTACAAAGAGTAACGGTTTTTTATATGAAGATCTCGTGGGAATACCAAGAATTAGAACGTTCCTTTCGTTCTATTCTATTCCAGAATCTCAGCTATTTAAATAATGAATTCCATCGCGCCCAATGCAGTGTTTTCGCTTGAAAAGATACCATTCATCTTCTCTCTTCGAAAATGTTGTCAGGAAACTCATGGCTTAGTTAGCTCCAGACGTACATACTGACCCGTTCTTTCCTCTGGGCATAGCCGCCTAAGCTGGGAGTGTATGTATGGTATAGGTGCTGGCTGGGCAAGCCTACTCCACCTAATAATGTCCCGAGTGCCACCACCTTCATAAACGGCATGGATTAATAGTCTGCCTGCGCTGTATAAATCATCTAAAATTAGAAGAAAAGGCCAATTTTTTAAGTACTATTAGCGAGATTCAGAAACTCATCATAACCACTGGTTAGTTGAACCTATGAGTACGTGACTCACCCTAATTAAAATTAATTGACAATGAATTTAGGAAAAGGTGCTATTAAACGCATAGTTTCCGCATTACATCATAACTCAGTTTTATAAAAAATGGACTTGTGTAAGTTTATATTTTTCGTAAAATAAAAGAGAGTCCTGGACCGTAGGCGGGGCAGCCCCGCCCTCGTTCACCAACCCTGCTATTAACCACTTACAACCATCACTTCTGTGTTAATATCTTATCTTGACGCTAGATTTACGACTTATTATTTTTATGCAATGGAATGTTTGGAACTTGCGTCTACTTTTTTTTATTGCAAGCAATGACAATGGTATGATTATGGTATCAATTGCATAATGAGGAAGTGATGAATGATGCAATTATCATAATTATTTATTAGATGTTATTTGGTAGATTTGATGTAAGTACAGCAAACGCTACGCTTTAGTAACATTTACGTTTGCATGCAGTCTTTAATTTTAGCAATACTTCCTGAAGCGCCTTTTAAAACTCTCATAACAAAAAGTTTCGTAACGCAAATGCGTAACGTAAGTGGTTGCTAAGGCAAAAGACTTGTAGTAGGTACATGAAGATAATTAAAGATTTACAAGACTGCCGAAGGAGGCTTATGTTTTTCAAGAAGTAATTATCATGCATTCTTATTTGTTTTTTATTTATGTAAATACACACCTTGGTATTAGGTATGGTCAATGATGACTTGACTTACCTACTGTGCCGACTCCAAATAATTTGGGGGTTTATGCAATAGGGAGATGCAATCGAGAACATCGCTCATATGAGAAGATGTTTTTGTGTTAGTAATAATTAAGTAAGTACTTAACTTAATGCTGTAGGCATAACGATTATTTCAATGGTTTCCCATAGGAAATTACCCCATAATTGATAAGTAAATCTAGATAATGTGATTACTCTTGAGATCTACAGATCTTTATGAAAAGGGTAGGTACGAGGTCAAGGGGTTTCTGTTCAACTGATAGCCGACTAACGCGATATCCTCAAGGGGCTAGGTACCTACTTATAAAATAGTTATTGGAAACTTAGACAAAAATGGATTTTTAGACAAGTATACAAGAAAAAAAAAAGCAAAAAAAGTAATTCTTTAAAAAGTATATTCCTACCTTACTTTTTAATGTTTTTTTTTGTTTTGGATATAATAACTCCTCTTACAATACTCCTACTCCTTACTCTCGTAACCCGTAGCCCAGTACCTAGTAATTAGCTTACTCTACTCGTATATAAAAGGGTGTAAGAATCTGCGAGCATTCTGCGAGTACCTATGTACTTACTAAAACCTTTATCTGAGAAAAATACTTGTTACATTTCCGCTGACGTTTAATGTCACTCATGCACAAGCCAATAATAGAAGCTTTTTATTTCACGGAAAGCTAATAAAAACTAACTCGCACCTAAATCTTAATACAATAAAGTTGGCTTACCATTCACCCTTGCTGTAATCAATGTCTAATTCAGTATTCTCAGCTTACAATAATGATTAACGACACAGTTTATTAATTCGATCAACTAGGATTAGATGATCTACTGAGGCAGAGGGTACGTGGAAAAAACAAACGAATTTTGCAAGGGATACCTCGAGATTTGGTAGCGGGTGCGCGAATAGGGCTGTCACGTACCGAACATTATAACTACTTATTTAAAATCAGTGATCCTGTTAAAACAATAGCTTAAAATGCATATTATTTACCAATTTAAAAAAAATGAGATTATGTTTTTTTGATTTAATTAAATAAGTAGATAGGAAGGGCCTACTTATTTCGTTAATTTGGTTACATTTAATTTAAGATAACCTGGAATAATAGCCGATTTTGCCGAGTACCTGCCTATCTACAATTTGGCAGTCTTCTAGTCACGAGTGAACAAGAGATTTTCAAGGAATACTTTCAATAATTTTATTTTAGTTCTCTAATAATAAAATATGTGAGCCATCACGGGACGCCTGGCAGATGTGATATATCGATATTGTTTTGTATAAGCATAGTACATATATTCTATCATATAGCGTGGCGATGCGTCGCCACGGCCTGTAGTGCCACGCCAACAATCAGGTTTAACCTCACCTATAGATGTTTCACATCCAAAATGGGATTATATGTGTCTTCAGTAAAATGCACGGAAACAGCTGATATCGTTATCACCTTCTTGAGTAGAGTGTTTATGTACTAACCTATCTTATCTAGACAATAAACTATGCTTCGATAGTATTAAAACATTGTTGTAATTCCAAAGAAATATATAATAAAGGTTTACGCCTATAGTACTATCCTGGAACCCTATTTTTTTTAATCGTTTGTCCTATATTGGCTTTGTGATGTGATGTCGGATCCCCGCTTTCAGTAGTTGAGAGTCAACTACTAGGTATCAAAACGAGTGGTCTCAACTTGAGACCACTCGTTTTGATACCTAGTGCGAATTTATGATCTCGCCAAATTCAATGGAAATCGTGTGGGGCACTAACTTAATAAAAAATAGATTGCAGCACAAATTAACAATTCGGAAAAAATTCTAGCCATCAAACAATTCGAAGTCGAACAAAACAAAAACCGTCTTATCCGTTCGCTGGGGCTCATATGTTTATTTACTGAGCCGATGTCACAGGCAGGATCAATGACAATTTTTTTTTTTTTACGCGGTATACCTAACCTAAATTAGTTAGGTTGGGGGCAATGCAGCCAGTATTCTGGGCACTTTTCCCTCCACCAAAAGTTTAGCTGATTTAGATTTATTTTAGTTTTTAGTTAGTTTTATTTTAATCAGTTTTAGTTTTAATTTAGCTTTTAATTTTAATTATGTTTAATAGGTGTTTGGTTTCATAATAAAATCTTTTCTGGGTAAATGAAATTAAAATAAATACAGTAATTCACTTAATCTAAACTTATAAATAAAAAACATTTTGCATTGAAAAAAAAAAAAAAAATTAGTTATCTAACAATTTCAATATACCAACCTACTCGTAAACTATATAAATATGTTGTTTGAACAATAAGGATAGGTAACAGCCCTATTACTTGAAGCCTTTATGTCAACAAAGGGGAAGAGCAATAGTCTGCGCCACAGAAT
Organism: Idaea biselata; assembly: GCA_958496205.1. Classification (NCBI taxonomy): domain Eukaryota; kingdom Metazoa; phylum Arthropoda; class Insecta; order Lepidoptera; family Geometridae; genus Idaea; species Idaea biselata. The sequence continues at coordinate 41,043,778 of OY292394.1, read as the reverse complement.
TTTGCGCTAGGGGATGCGTTTGTTTTTATTAAAACTTTTTATTTGCATGAAAATAATCATTGTTTGTTACTTACCATTTTAATCTGACTACCTTATTTAGATTTCAAAAGAAAGTTTAAACTTTCAAACGTCGTCGTCTATATATACGACGTCTAAAGTTTACATAAGTGGAATAACCACAAAAAAGTAAGTAAAAAACTACCTAACTACTGTGGTACTTAAATATAAGTATTATATCCGTTGTCTAGTCACCGTAACACAAGCTTAGTCGCTTACCACGGGGCTAGATGGCGCTGTGTGTTGTTAACAGAATTTATTTATTTATTTATTTATAACCTACTTCCGAAATTATAAATGAAATGACTAGACTAGAGATTTGAAATTGGGTTGTTTGCAAGTAAGACCCCTGCAGCAGCACACTAAAAACCTTTGCCCAATCAAACTTGCAAACCGGTAATGTGACAATGCCCTTAACCTGTATGGCGCAGAATTCCTACCTATACAAAATGAATCTTATCATAAAAATGCTTAATCCACAGGTATTACTTTATTAGTTTTCGAAGATATGGAGTTAAGGCATAGGTATGATGTGTGCAAGTAGATTTATTTAACAGTAATTGTTTTATAGTGAAAAGAGCACGAGTGTATACGTATAACCAAATTAGATAATATTATGTTGGAATTATAAAGAAGCCTGGTGATAAGAACACATTTTCACTGCGGTAAATATTTGCACATTTAACAGGCAGTTCTGTTTACTTACCGACAATATTTTGTAGGATATGGATGGTATTAACACCGGTTTGTTTTTCTTATTTCAGTACAGTTCGGCAAAATCATACGCCATGCAAGCGCGAGTCGGAGTATGGATACTTCTAGGATTAGCATTGCTCGGAGGTCTCAGTGCAGTGATAGCATATGCAGTGATCCGATCGGGAACTGGATCTGACACAATAAACTACGACACAGAGTTCTGCCACCCTCTCGTGATCGCTCACAGAGGTGCCAGCGGTTATGTGCCGGAACATACACTCGGTGCTTACGCACTCGCCGTCACCATGGGCTCTGACTACATCGAACCAGACGTCGTCATGACCAAAGACGGTCACATCATCGCGAGGCATGATAACGAACTAGGACTAACTACAGACGTCGCACAACGCCCAGAGTTCGCATACCGTTACAGAACCCAGTCCGTCGACGGCAGACAAATATCCGGCTGGTTCACAGAAGACTTCACTTTAGCCGAAATCAAAACATTACGGTCAATCGAGCGCATCCCCAACATAAGACCCGGTAATGCACGTATGGACGACGGGTTTGAAGTCCCAACGATGCAAGAAATCATCGATCTGACTAAGGGTATGGAAATTGGTCAAAATCGACGCATTGGCATTTACCCGGAAATTAAACACGGAACTCATTTCCAGCAACTAGGTTTGGCAATGGAGAAACCACTAGCGGACATTTTCCACCAAAACGGATATCTTGGTCCGGAAGCGCCGGTATACTTTCAGTCTTTTGAGATAAATAATTTAAAGGAATTGAAAAATTTAACTGATATAAGGTTAATTCAATTATTTGGGTCATCGCACTTTCCGCCATTTGATCAGTTTACACTTGGTAATACTGATATAACATACGGGAGCATGGCAACTCCGGAAGGATTGCGGGAGATTGCAACATACGCCTATGCTGTCGGTCCTGAAAAGAACTATATTATACCACGTGTTCAGAACAATACCCTTGGTGAAGTCACCAGTTTTGTTGAGGATGCTCATGCCGCAGGTCTCAAGGTGCATCCCTATACATTCCGTTCTGAAAACACGTTTTTGCCAGCTGAGTTCAGGATAGGAGACAACCCAGATGGTATCGGTGATTCCATTGGTGAACAAAGAGCATTTCTTGACGCAGGTATTGATGGGCTGTTCTCTGATCAACCGGATATTTCAGTAAGAGCTCGAGGTACCAACTGTAAATTTCCTAGTTTAAACAGAAATTGATTATATTAGTATTTATTACCTGGTATTTTTGTACATATACCTACCTACCTACTCAAACTAATATTAAGAAATGTAATTTATTTTATACAAAACACCGATCTTTATGATTTATTAATATTTCAATTTGTATTTTCATTTCTATACTATAGTTCTACTAAGTTAATAGCTTATTATAATTAGGTACCTACCTATCTAAACGTTTTGAAATAAGATATTATGTGGAAAATTCACAACATTGAAAAATTAGGCATTGTCTTGATTTACCATCCTATGTTTGTTTCCAAGATTCTCTATCAGCAACACTATCAGTCAATATAATTTTTGAACTTAGATGAGTAAATAATGATTTCGTTCTCTTATTTTTTAGAATCCTATGTACCTACCACTTATACTTTGACGGCCTCTGTGGCGCATCGGGCAAAGGCCTGACTTCAATGCAGAAGCGGGTTCGATTCCCCCTAGGTGCAAGTATTTAGGTACGCTTATAATAAATATTTGTTTCTGGTCTGAGCGTTTTTTATGTATCATACTAATGTACCTACGTGTTTACTAAAAAAGTATAATATTATATCCGTTGTATAATATTATAAAAAGTATAATATTATATCCGAATATTGTATCCGTTGTTTAGTACTTATAGTATACAAGCCTGCTGTGCTTAGTTTGCGGTCTGCGTAACCTTGTGCCATATTAATTTAATTATTTACTAATTAACTCAGAAAAAATTAACTATGGTTCAAATAGTACCATACGGTTCCAACGATACCACCCCTAGGTTCAAATACTTAGTACCATGAACTATTTCTCTCTTTTTTTAAACCGGTTAATCTCTGAAACATCAATGAAGAAACGTCAGTTTCTATAATACTTAATAATACCACAGATCACATAAAAGATACCTAATGATTTCTAGATATATTTCTTACAATCTTCATAAAATTGTACCTATGAGTGAAAGTCTTAAAGAAAATAACAAACTTTATGGGGTTCATTGATCCCTACTTGTTTATCTTTTGGTGACAATTATCATAATTTACCTAGTAGTGTTGCGCTTCTGCGCATTATCATTAGCTGATAAAGCAAAAAATCACGTCATGTTTGAACTTTTAACCCTCATAATTATTAGCACGATAATAGACAAAACAGTAATAAGTGTATCTGAAGTCAGTATAACATCTCTCGTCTCGTCACAGTTCAGTCTATCAATTGCTCTAATAACAAATATATACATCACTGGTTAAGTTAAATATTAGTTACTGGATAAAAAAGAAACAGAGATGAACTTTTTAAATATAACAATTGTATTGTTAAGTGTCTTCATTCACGCATATTCTGTACCTGTAAATGAAGAGGGAACGACGAATAACGTTTACAAAGCGATTTGTGATAAAATCGTAATAGCCCACCGTGGTGCAAGCGGATACATTCCAGAACACACACTTGGTGCCTACGCCCTGGCTATCATGATGGGAGCAGACTACATAGAACCAGACCTCGTGATGACCAAGGATGGCCAACTTATATCCAGACATGACAACGAACTCAGCACCACTACCAATGTCGCCCAACACACTGAGTTCGCGTCTCGTCGCCGAATCAAAAATATCGACGGCATCCGACTAGAAGGATGGTTCACTGAAGATTTTACTCTAAGCGAAATAAGAACTCTTCGTGCTGTAGAACGCTTACCTAATATAAGGCCTGGCAACACGCGAATGAATGGCACTTTCGCAATACCGACTTTCCAAGAAATTATCGATCTCGTCAAGGCTTTGCAAGTAAATCAAAAACGAATAATTGGTATTTACCCAGAGATAAAACATAGTACATACTTCGAAGATATCGAATTAGGAATAGAACATTTATTACTAAATACGCTTCGAAACAACGGTTACTGGAGATCTACGGATCCCGTCTATATTCAGTCATTCGAGGTGAACAACTTAAAGTATTTGAAGCAACACACTGATTTACGATTGCTTCAGTTGTTTGACAAAAAGGAACTACAACCTTACGATCAGGTGATACTCGGCACTAACTTAACTTATGAAGGCATGGCTACCGCAGAAGGTCTCAGAGACATAGCCAAATATGCCAACGCCGTCGGTCCTGATAAGAGCTACATCATACCGCGAGACGAAGACAACAAACTGAGCACACCCACTGAATTTGTGAAGCATGCGCATGCTGCAGGACTAAAAGTGCATCCATACACATTTCGAGCCGAGAACCTTTTCTTATCGAAAGAATTCCGTAGAAATGATGATTCGCCTAACAGTATTGGTGATTTTAGTGGTGAAATGAGAACTTTCTTCGCAACAGGCATCGATGGAGTATTCTCCGAGCATCCTGATATATCTGTTAGAGTTAGAGGTGCATGCAACTTAAACTAGCATGGGTAATAATGAAGGTGTTAGCTACCGCTACACGCTACCGTCAATCATTTGTATTTAATAAACAGTAGGCGCAGAATCGCCTTCAGTCAAAAATTCAATTCAATTACCGCGCATCTAACGCAGCCAAATAGTTTAATTACTTAGTTATTTTTAACGGACTTCAAAAAAAGGTGGAGGTTCTCAATTTAACCGGTGTATTGTTTGTATGTAAGTAAGTATAATATGTATGTGAATATGAAGTCCGATTTTGAGAATTCTTTTTTTATTCGGAAGGTGAGAGTCCCGAGTTGGTCCCATAAGATCTTGGTGATGATCTGATGAGTACCTTTCTCTTAGGAATTATGAAGAGCATACCAGAATGCAGAAAATTACTACTTTATGGACTTTTACCAAGAGAATCGCCTCTTAAAGAACAAAGTACAGATTAATCCAGCACCTTAATCCACCTTCTCATCAGAAAACTCCTCAATGATTAAAGTTATGGTTACAATTTTAACGATTTTAGTGGCGGCCGAAAGTACACTAATAAAAAGGATAAAATTCATTTTAGGGTTCCGTACCCAATTGTGATATTGGTACTTAACCCTTCGTGCGCGAGTCCGACTTGCACTTGGCCGGTTTTTATATTTGCCATGCCTTACATAAACATGTATACCTACCTATACTCGCTGTAACTTCTCTCACTTTTTCAGTCATAGGATTCTTATCAAAGTTATCTCAAAATGTACAGTTAAGATTAAAAATCAAATACAGATTTATTAAATGGCGAGTATATTCAGATCCTGTGGCAATCACGGAATACAAATGTCCGTCATGTTTCATGAAAATATTATGGTAGTTCCAGCTTACTAATAAAAAGAGAACAATTAAGTTTAGTTTACTTATTTTCCTTCCTTATTATTTTTCGATTTGTGTTCTTCATAACCACATCAAAATACTAAAGGAAAACAACAAAATATTATTGTGTCAAGACTATAAAATAACTGAAAATTATTTTTTTTTGACAGAAAGGAAGTTTTGTAACCACTTAGACAGACCCTCTAACTTAATTTCAACCTGTTAGAACATAATAGAAATAGGTAATAAATATACCTAAGTTTAAAACAAATTCTAGCAGTATTTTGATATTATATTCTCCTAAAGGGGTAAGTTACATTTACAGCGATTACATACAATTATATGATCTATATTTTATTGTGTTAACTCAGTCAATGAACATTTGACACAATGGCACCCACATAGAAATTGTAATTAATAATATGTAAGTATACTAATATACTACAGATAAATATCGTACTCCATGATTGTGGCACAGCGGCGTGATCAAAAAGTATACATACTGGTCATGTAAAGTTACAGCTTCTTGTACTAAGCGTCTCTAAGCTAAGCAGCGAACAAACGGACAAACAGACGGACATGACGAAACTACATTTAAGGGTTTCTTGTTGACTAGAAAACCCTAAAAACGAACTCAGTGATGCTATCTGTCAAATGTTCAATTACTGAGCAAACCGAGAGTAACTAACAATTATCATGGTACGCAGTGTGATGCTGATTGTACACACAGTTAGTTATTGTTATTATACCCACGAAGTAGAAAAGAAATCCATGAATTTCACAATGGTGAACCAACAAATATTTTTTGCATATATGTAAATCAATGTAAATTACCATTTTGTGCTGGTAGATTACCAAAGTTTCGGTGAGAAAGACCTACCTGAAGCATTATTTGTGAAAATAATAAAAACAGCTAGCATCACGTTACTCTGTTGATAACAAATCTCGATTGAAATTGTTGATTTTTGCGTTTACGAATATACAATTTGACAGTTACAGTCGCTAGGTTTCATTGCAATATGACAATTTGTTAGCAACTGAATGACGTGAAAAAATACGTGTAATCAACAATTTCAATGTCCTTTGTTAGCAACATATTATAGTTACGTAATCAGGGGCAACAACTAGGTACATCTAGTTGGAAGATTAGACGTAATGTTTGCACATACTATACGATTTCTATTAGGTAAGTAGGTAATAATATTTAATTGACAGAAATCGAGTTTTACCTACTAGAATAAATAAGAAGGTAGATATATTATAGTCATTTTTAACTCACTTGATCAGAAAATCACTCTAATTGCACCGCATTTAAGTATAAAATGGTGCTTCGGTGGTGTCCCAACTGTGACATTTTGATTTTAACGTTACGCAATAGTGCGTGATGTGATGGCAGTAAAACACGTACAAAAATGTTTGTTTATGTTTAGTAAATACAGTTTTTATTAAAAAAATATATATAAGTATAAAAGCTACGTAATTCTTATTTTTATTAAAGCAGTCTAGCTCATCTATGGTCGCCATTTTAGATACAACAAGAAAACAGATTATATGTTTTACCGCCATATCGCAGAAACTTACATCTTCATACTTGTATTACAGTTGAATTTAAAAATAATTGTCTTCATAGGCGTGTTTAAAAACGTATGATACGCGTATGAGTATTGATATAAATTTACCCTCTTCGGCCCTCCGCCTTCTATTCGGATCTAAATACCACCACGTCGGTAATCACCATAATTAAACACTTGTATCACAATGTAGGTGTACTTCGACTACTTTTTATTAATAAGTGTATTTTTAATCTTTATTCACGTTTGTAGAATATAATATGGTACCTACCTATTAACTAATAAACTGCCCTAGTTGATGATGGTAGCACACGTAGTCTATTAAAGTAGGTACCTACCTACTTCTTTTAGTTGTAGACAAGACCTTGTAGTTTAGTTTTTCCTCTTATATTGAATGTAACACTTTATGCTTCGGCTGTACCTACTGACTGTATCACTGATCAGTATTCCGAGATTATAGACAGAAAGTAACTAGGTGAGATTGTGTTGAGTTGAGTGTTGTGTTATATAAATCGTATATTACAAATAACAGATGAACGTCTAATTAAATAGGATATTAAGTAGGTACCTACGCGTATTCTTCTTGGCGGCCGTTTAACTGTTATCTGACAGGTAAGTGAGTGTTAAATTAAAATGAAAGTTAGTGTTCGACCAACCAGTATTCTCTTCCTTTTACCTAATATCTACTAAGTATAGTTTTTCGTTTTTAATATTATGTGGTAGGTAGGTATGTGGCTAATATTGATGACATCTGTCGGATTTAGCCCACATTACCCTTGGGTGTACTATTTATGTAGTCTAGTGCCTTGGTTAACCCCCCTTCGGTGCTACTTAAAACACTTATTGTCTAGGACGGACCAATCATCACTTACCTATAGCCATCACTTATAGGTTTTAATCGCATGGTACTTTTAAATTAGGTATACTTGTTTCAATGCTCAACGTTGCGAGATAGGTCTCTTCTTTAGGATAGTCCTTTAGTTATATCCTGCAAAAGAGACCTGTAAAGACCGTCAGTTATATCCTGAAGACGAGACCTACTGTATCAATAGGTCTCAAAAAGTTGAGCGTTAAGCATTTAAACCATGCTAAAAATCAAAAACACCACGCGATTAAAGCTGAAAAATGAGTATAAGTAAGGTCAACTTGCCGAAGTCCGTCATAGGAGGCGTAACCGTCTACCTTTCGATTTAGGGCTTTGAGGCATGGGTAACACGGACATATGGTCTATGGGCCAAAGAACGTATCTTGCTCTTGGCCCATAGACCATATATTTTGTTATCTATGCCCTGAAGCCCTAACTAAATCGTGAGGTAGACGGAGACGCCCCCTATGACGGACTTCGGCGAGTTGACCTTAATTTCGATTCTCGTATTGTCAATAGAAAAAATGACTTAACTACTACTCGGTACAGGAGCCATATTTTTGAACCGGCAGAAACCAATTCGCATGTGAAAGGCTAATGTAGGTATCCAAACTCTCTATCGCTCTAGTACATAACTACATAACGAGCGAGAGCAAGCATGCGGAATTCGAACATTCGTATACGAATTTATTTCCAGTGATTAAAAAATATGACTCCACGATCAATTTACCTAAATGTAGGTACCTACTGTGCGAACTTTCCCCTTCCACGTCAAAACTTTTCAACTTATTTGCCGGGATCTGTACCTACTTTACTAACCGTACGTATCTAATCAAGAGTCGTTAACTATTTTAATTAGATCATTTGAATGTATCTAACAAATAATTTTATTGTAAGTTGCATTTTTTTTTACATTTTCTGTCAGCAGCCAGTAATGTAATAGATACGTTAGAAACACAATTCAGCAATAGGTATAGTTATTAAAATAATTTCAGAAGGCGCATGAAAATGGGAATTTCAACTAAAGTTTACGTCATCATCGGCATCGCCATTGGTATGGTTAGTGCTTCCCAAACTTTCATGGAGCACCTAAATGAATGGATCAGTCGAGACGACGATATCTGCGATAAGATAGTAATAGCACACCGCGGTGCGAGCGGCTATGTGCCAGAGCACACTCTCGGGGCTTACGCACTTGCCATAACGATGGGCGCGGACTTCGTGGAACCCGACCTCGTCATGACTAAAGATGGGGAACTAGTCGCGAGACACGATAACGAACTCGGGATGACCACCGATGTAGCGCGTCATCCCGAGTTCGCAGACCGAAAACGCACTCAAACCGTTGATGGAATCGAACTAACAGGCTGGTTCACCGAAGACTTTACTCTTGAAGAACTGAAGACCCTTCGTGCAGTTGAACGCATTCCAGACATAAGGCCAGGAAATGCACGAATGGATGGCAGCTTTTCTATTCCTACTTTTCAAGAAATCATTGATCTAGTCCGAAGCATGCAACTCGGTCAGAAAAAACGAATTGGAATATATCCTGAGATCAAACACAGCTCACATTTCAACAGTCTTGGATTGTCAATAGAGTGGCCAGTAGTTAAAACGTTTTTAAAAAACGGGTATTGGAGAAGTACGGATCCTGTCTACATTCAATCCTTTGAGGTTAGTAATCTGAAACAACTTAATCGAATAACTAATTTAAAGTTGCTCCAGTTATACGATACGAAAGAAGCTCAACCTTACGATCAGGTCATACTGGGCACCAATCTGACTTATGGGTGTATGGCTTCTCCAGAAGGTTTAAAAGAGGTGGGAACTTATGCATCTGCGGTGGGTCCAGACAAAAGCTACGTCATACCGCGTGATGAGAACAACAGGATGGGATCTGTAACAACTTTTGTTGACGATGCCCACGCAGCGGGTCTACAAGTACACCCTTACACTTTTCGAGCCGAGAATACTTTCCTACCCGAAGAGTTTAAAAGTGATGACCAATCTCCCGATGCAATGGGTAATTTAGCGGGCGAAATAAAATTATACTTCGAAGCCGGCATAGATGGCCTATTCTCTGACGATCCAGACATTGCTGTAAGAGCTAGGGGACCATGTCATACGAAGAAATGTTAATATAGTAGAAATAAGACAAAATATATAAGAGTAAGTACAAAAAATATGAGTTTGATATTATTATTTATCAATAATTAATAATATTATGTACCTACCTACGTATCAACCTAACTATCTAATATGAATAAGTACAGTGTTATTTGAAGACAGTTTTGAAGTTAAGAATATTGTGATGGGAGGCGCTCATTTTAAAGCTTAAGCCAGGGTTCCTCCAATAGCGGTGCCATCATTCAGCGAACTTACTAAACTTAGTGATGTTATGACTAGTGATGAGTGAACTCCTACCAAAACGGTGTCTATATAAACCAGTTAGCATGGTTTCGTACCTACACCATGCTAACTGGTTTAGCTTTACCATTACCTACATAACCGTAGGTAATGGTAAACGCTACCATTACCTACGGTGTCGAAAAACGCTGTCACCGGTCATATAGCATCACTGTTGGAGGAAATACTAGCTTTAGACCCTTCGGAATATCTAGCGTGAAAGTATGCAAATTCTCGGAATACCTAGGCGTATAGGTAACTATAAAGTATAGCTTTACCAGAGGACACTGCTTAGCTTGGATAGTTAATACTTTGCTGTTAGGTATAACATGTAGAACGAAATGCATGAACATGTAGATATTTGTACAAACTAGATTCTAGTTAAATGTGACATTTTAACTAGATACGATTATGTACCTACTTATACTTATTTAATTAAAATATTTTTACTTAAAATTATTTACCCATAGTGCGTATTTATCAAACTAGCACGTTGATAATTTTCCCGTTTCCGCTTTGAGACGCGAACATTACCTATTTGACAACAAAAGACAATCAAAATTATTAAGTAAATACTTACAACAAAAGACGGTTTTCTAATGTCATAACTATGTTATATCCTGACTACGAAAAAAAGGAGTCTAAAAAGGACGAAACAAAAAAATAATTGAGATAGAAATCCAGAAATGCATAGATACTAGGTAAGTACCAAGGTAAGTTTCGTACCTACCGCTGCTTCGGCGGTCCAGTGGTTGAATTACAACTACTTAACCTTATCTGCTTGTTATCATCTAAATCTAGTATGTACGTACATTTCAATTATGTAGGTAGGTACTCGTAAACTCAACGTGTTCCCGTCAAAGATCTTATAGACTATAACTAGCTGACCCGGCAAACGTTGTTTTGCCTCATAAATTATAGATAGTAGCCGATTCTCAGACCTACTGAATACGTATACAAAATCTCATAAAAATCGGTCAAGCCGTTTCGGAGGAGTACGGTAACTAACACTGTGACATGTAAATCTTACTATCTTATCTTACTAATATTATAAATGCGAAAGTAACTCTGTCTGTCTGTCTGTTACGCTTTCACGCCTAAACCGCTGAACCGATATTGATGAATTTTGGTATAGAGATAAATAGGACCTCGGAGAAGGACATAGCCTACTTTTGATCCCGTAAATTCCGCGGGATCAGGACTTACGCGGGTGAAACCGCGGGCGCAGCTAGTTTTATATATTAGATCAATAGTATTTCGATGGTTCCCGCCAAAACTCCAAAGTCAATATTTTTTTTTTTATATATTTCGGTCCGAGACTGATATGACCAATTTGGAACAGCCAGGGTCAAGTTCTTGTATAATATTTCATTCAACTTTCAAGTTCTAGAATATTTCAAGTTTCTTCTTTGTTTAGATTTGGCGTCGTACATCTTGTACATCTTGCCAGTATCGAGTATTTTCCACGAAATTGACCCGATCGGGATCATAGTTTCAAGTCAGGAGCTATGGTAAAGCGGTAGCAACTTTACCATAACCTTCAAGAAATTATGGAGGGAACGAAGAAAAGTCCATGTTTAACACTCAATTTTGTTTTCATTACACTTGTGCACATTCACGAAACTAAATTGAATAAGATTCCACCAAAATTACACAATTTACAGTGGCCGGCAGATTTGTTGAAAAAATGGCGGATGTGCAGAAGTCGATTTTTTATAGAAATCGCATGTAAAATGTACTGCGCGAACTTTCCCCTTCCACATCAATATTTTTCAACTTATCTGCCGGCCACTGTAACCGGGTTTACAACATAGTTTTACAAAAAATAATTTGGAGCACGACAGAGGCTGATGCATGGACCTGACATTGGTTAGCCACGAACTGGGTTTGTACGTATCGTCTTGGAAAAAAAAAACGAACCAAATTGACAGATAAATTGACTGACAGCACAGAAAACTTGAAAAAACGTCCAAACTACTCGGTTATTTTGTTGTGCATTGGCGGCTTGTGTGATAAAAATCTAATGCAAATTATCCGAAAAGTGGTAAAATTCTTATAGTAAATTATATTAAATAGCGATGTGAACAACACTCACAAACATCATTCTCGAAATGCTCAAGCAATATTTGAGATTTCGATACACGTTGACGTTTGTTATCTTCGCACTTGGTAAGCAATTTGGTATATTATAATTTCTTTTCCTTTTACCTGTGTTATGTGTAGGATTAACGTATAGTGTTTGTGCACTGGTCGTAATATATTACAGTGTTACATACTCCATCTACTACCTTGTATACCTGCTTTTTAAAGGTGTTCACAATAAACAATAACATGGTTTTTATTATTCAACCTCTAAGACTTGTTTTTAGTTTAATTTCTTCCATTACTTATTACGTTAAATAAAATTACATTGTACGGAAAAAAGCAGCCTGTAAGAACAGAGTGAATTGTTTTGTGCACGGCTCTCACATTTTAAAACCCAGTGCGTGCAACAAATGAAAAATTTGTACTATAGCTGCAGCTGCTAATTCACCTTGCTTAAAACCAATTCCATTTGGATTGAGATAATGGACTATCTTGTTTCACACTTTTTAAACTAACACGATTTCCGTACACTATTATGTTACCGTACGATTACTGGATTCTACATAGGTAGATGAGAGTTTAAAACCACTTTCACGCTTCAAATTCTGGTGCTTTTTGATTTCAACCACTTCACATACAATTCGGGAGTAGTAATGTAGTAGTATCTCGTTTCACATAATATGTTTGGTGTATCTAGCTAGATGCTCATCCATGTTCATTTCAAATCCTATACTTAGGTAACTACTTTTACTTACTTATTTTGTCTATTCTTCAAAGTTCTACTTATTTACATTTCAGTGCTTTTAATATTCATTATTCTATACCGAAGTGTACCAGTACCTGCTCAAATAGATAACAGTCCTCTAAGACACTTTGGAAAAATTGATAATTTTAACATTAAGGAATATAATATGGACAAACAAGAACTTGACGACATAAAAGAGAATGCAAGAAAAGAACTTCAAAATGCAAAATCAAGAATACTTGAACTTGAAAAGAAGATTGCTATTTTAGAAGGCAGAATTCCTGAAAAGTACCCGGATGTCAAATTTTTAGGATACAAAGAGAGAAAACGAATTTTAGTAAGTATAATAGCTAGTTTAATAGTAAAGATAAATCATAATAGATTAGACACTGCTGATCTGTGTACCCCGGGCATAGAATAGGGCTACCCCCATCTCTTCCCTGTGGGTGCGTGAAGGGATCTGGGGAAGACTAACGCACCTGAAGTTCTCCTCGCCCCGTGGTGGGTAAACTTGATCTCAAGGAGGGTCAAGCAGCCAGCCGGCCATAAAGGCGTTGCCTAATCTACTTACAGTAGGTGTGGTCACTGGTCATTCAAATAATATATTTGTTATTTATCAAATTATCACACTGTTGAAGAGATTTAAGTCCCTCATCTGAGCGCATCGGGTGCGACGCAGAAGGCTGCAGATTCAATTCCCGCCAGGAACAAGTATTTACGTAGCCTACCTTTCATGGCCGGTGCAATAAGGTCATCAAGCTACTCACTCACTCTTCGGTCTTCATTTTCAGGTGACAGGAGGAGCCGGCTTTGTCGGTTCGCATTTAGTAGATGTGCTAATGATTCAAGGACACGAAGTTATAGTTGTCGACAACTTCTTTACGGGAAGGAAACGTAATGTCGAACACTGGTTCGGTCACCGGAACTTTGAAATGATACATCATGATATTGTCAACCCTTTGTATGTAGAGGTAAGTTGTTTTTATCTAATCTCTTTAGTGTATTAGTTTCTCTAGCTCAACCCTAAGTGAATGTGGATCTTTGCCTCTGACCCCAAGAGACACCATTGCCCCTATCCTGCGCCACTTGTGACTATCTATTTGAAAGTAAAGTTTTTCACTCGTTGCACACCCGGTAATAAATTGATACCGCTTATCGATAGCAATAATGCGCAGCACAGCGCCCGCCCTTAAGACCCATGAGTGCGAGAAAGAGCGAAATACTCTCTGCACGTTTGACGACCCGCGGTGTGCAACGAGTGAAAAATCTTACTATAGTCCTAACTAATCTCTTTAATCTAATCTCATATTATAAATGCGAATCTTTTACATGTTTTTGTGTCATTCACCTAAAAGCGGCTGAACGTATTGGGCTGAAATTTACACCAATAGTTTATAACCTGGATTAACAGGGCACTTTCAACTCACCGCTGGGTTCATAAAGAGAATTTCCCTTTGAAGAAAAGGGTACTTTCAATTCAGGTTACTTTGTAAACTTTTCACCCTGGTATTCCCACATACACAGGAACGAGAACTGCGCGGCGCGGGTAAAACTGTGGAGCGCTACTATTCTTAAATAAGAAAACTTGCTCTTAATTTAACCATAGCAGCTCCTTGTTTTTACAAAACGGTGACAAAAATTCATTCAAAAGTCATTGAGACTTTGGTAGCCATGAATTTTTTTTCAAAAATATGATTACGGCTCCTTAGTTTCATAATCCATTACACATGCGCGCGCCGTATGCCGTGACCCAGCTTTTTAGAAACATTGTTTTTATGTCCTCGCGATAAGAATTATGATAAGTATTATAAAAACAGCGGGTTTTAAGCACTTACATGGTAATGGTAATCGTGCCGTCCTGATCATAGAGCGATAACAAATCTACTTTGTAGCGTTTCTTAGGTTTTGACGATTAGCACTTAAACCGGAACGGTACTAACTAGTCCGTGACTAACTATTGCAGCTCCAACCTGCAGCTACATAACAGATATCATAAAAATCGATGCAGTAACGGAGAAATACAATATTCAAATCCCAGAATCCACACTTGTAGTGGTAGGATACGACCACGAGTGAAATTTCGTCTCTATTTCGCAAACAACGTCAAAAAAAGATAGAACAGTTTTGTCGATCGACAAAAAGTATGTTGTGTTGGCAAGCTACCACTGCTAGCTGTTAAAATGTTGGTAAATATCCAAAAGTAAGCAATCTACGCTAAATTTTCTTAATAATAATAAAATCCATAGAATCTTCAAAGGTGAGGAAACCGAGATGTCCCAGGACCCACCGCGGTTTAAAGGCATGGGATATTCGCCAATCCGAGTAGGCTCCCGTAGCATCTAACCGCATTGGATTTTCCATTTGGCTTCGTGGTTAGAGCACTCTCTCGGCACTGGTGCGAACTCCGCAAAGGAATATGTTTGATAATACATTTTCCTTGATAATATTTTCAGTTCATACTACACTTTACTCATACCTGTGTTTCAGGCAGATGAAATATACCACTTAGCTAGTCCCGCAAGCCCACCGCATTATATGCAGAACCCAGTCAAGACAATCAAGACTAATACATTAGGAACTATTAATATGTTAGGTGAGAATCTATAGAAAGTATATAATGAAGTTTAAAGGAAAAATATTAATTCAAGCAACCAGTAAGGGGAGGTAGCCCCCAATTATGTATAGCGCTTTTTAAAAATCAGAATATGGTCATCGCCTTTTGATGCTCTTTACCTACCAAAACACATCTAATTACAAACACAAACTTAAATCTATCGTGGCACAATGGGCGACCTTATCACCCAGGCAACAAATGAATGGCTTTTCACGTTTATTTTTAGGTCTCGCGAGAAGAGTGGGAGCTAAAATATTGATAGCGAGCACATCGGAAGTGTATGGCGATCCTATGGTACATCCACAACCCGAATCATATTGGGGACATGTTAATCCAATAGGTAAGGACCTTAGATTAGGTACCTTAATGGTAGGTATTCTAACAACGACGTTCGAATTTTGATCCATCTTTTTAAAGGTGTGTGAGTAAATTCCCGAACAGTTTGACTTTGGAACTGATGAAGCTCGTCTGTCAGAGACGAGTTTGAAATGGACTACTATCAGGCGACGTTTCTTCTTGTGGTCTCTAATAGAGATCAGTCCAGTTCTATGGTAAGGAACTTAAATATAAGTGAATAATGGCTCGCTAATTTGACCCACTGAGTGGTTAGGCTGTAAGCGCTACGGGAGCCTACTCCGAATTTCCGAATGTCCCATACCTTCGGACCATGCTTAGGGTCCCGTACCCAAAGGGTGTTTTACTCTTTAGATACCCTTTTACTAAGACTTCATTGTCCGTCAGTCTGTCACTAGGCTGTATCTCATGAACCGTGATAGTTAAACTGTTGAAATTTTTATTTAACAATTTAACTATAGCCGCTATAACTACAAATACTTAAAACAGAAAAAAAAATTAGTAGGGCTCCCATACAACAAACATGATTTTTTGTGATAATGGTGTTTTTGTGACACTGCGCGCGTAGAACTTAAGATTTGCTACTCTCCCTCATACTCCATTTCCTTTAATAACACATTTGTTCTGTGTTTCAGGGCCTAGAGCGTGCTACGACGAAGGTAAAAGAGTATCGGAGACTCTCGCGTACGCGTACGCGAAGCAAGAGAACGTGTCCGTGCGCGTTGCGCGCATCTTCAACACGTACGGACCGCGGATGCACGCCGCCGACGGACGAGTCGTCTCTAACTTCATAATGCAAGCGTTGCAGAATTTGACTATTACTGTGTGATATTTTTATACTAAAGATTCTTCTTCTTTTAGTGTAGTGGTGTGACTCACCTAGTGTTAGAGTTGTAGAGGGGTTTTAGCTTGACCTAACGACTGCTATCTGACATACCAACCGGGACCTACTGCTTAACGTGCCTTTCGAAGCATGGAGGAGCTCGGCTAGGCCAGTGAGCTCCTTGTACAGATACTAGGTAGCTATAAGTGCCTTGGGGATATTTGCCGCTGGTCCTGTTCCCGTGCAAGTATTGGAATAAAACGCAGTTTATAGAGGAAGCATAATCGGTAATTCACCATGTCACGTGGGTTCCCGTGTGGCGTGGTCACTTGCCCGGCAAGCGGAGGGCACAGGTTTAAATCCTGTCACGGGAGAATTTTACATGTTGCATTTCCCCTTGTATTATATTTCTAGTAAAATGCCTTGAGCAATAAAGAAAATTAAATATTACGTCTCTTTTTACTGAATAAAATCTAGTTTTTTTTTTTTCAGTTATATGGCAATGGGACGCAGACTCGGTCGTTCTGCTACGTATCTGATCTCGTCGAAGGACTGCTAGCTCTAATGGCTTCTAGTTACTCCTTACCAGTCAATGTAGGGAACCCTGTAGAACATACTATAGAAGGTTGGTTTTTTTTAGAAACATTGGGGTTTAATGAGGAGGAACACTAACTTTTTATCCCGGCAGAGGGCGCGAGTCGATTAATCTTAGGTTTGAATTAAGAACTGTCAAACATGTGTTTTTTACAACTCTCGGCGCCAAATTGGCCATATCGGTCTGAGACCGAAAGAATAAAAAAAAAACTCGGCGTTTTCATTGGTGGAGGACCATCATCGAAAAAAAAAAAATATCATCCGATGCCAGCGCCTCTGCAAACAGCTTTGCGCGTGGCACCCCATTGTGATTGTGGAACTAAGATTTTCGTACAAAAACTATAAGGGACCCTGGATGACTAAAACTATGCATATATGTTATAGCGTCCCCAACTCTGACCACTTTGTGTTTAAATGGAGGGGCCCGCTGTACCGTCAGGCCACTTCGAGGAGCAACCGTCAGGGATCTGTTTAAGGCAGATTGTGTCTCCAAATGCTAGTTCGGTTCTCTATAATTAGAGCTGCCTCGTGCCAAATGGCACTACCAGATTGTCCAGACTGCCTGGTACCGGAGCAATGAAGCTGCAGACGAGAGGATAGCAACCCGTTCCATACTCCTACGCATATATGTTATAGCGTCCCAAGCTGTGACCAACAAGGGTATAAAGAGATGGGTCCGCTGTTCCGTCCGACCACCCCGGAGGGCAACCGTGCGGGATCAGTTATAGACAGATCGTGTCCCCAAACGCTAGATTCGGTTCTCTTAAGGGAGAGCTACCCCGTGCCCAAAACGGCACTACCAGATTGTCCAGACTGGTACCGGAGCAATGAAGCCGCTCACAACTCGTTCCTCGGAAGAGGAGCTAACGACAACCTCGCTGGGGCCGGCGGAGAGGCCACCTACCACATCTCCATGTGTGGTACCGGAGCTGTTAAAGGCACGCTCACTTCCCGGCATGAATCCACATGCCTACCTAGAGCCTATAAATCCTGGTAAGGACCGGTCTTCCCTAGCGTAGAGACCTACGCTTTCTGGCACAGCGCAGCCGGAGATGCGGCACCCCGAGAGGCACCACTAAGGCTACTCCTGAGCCTCGCGCACTCGTCGAAACGACGTGCAAAGCGCTCGCCGCGTATGAGGACGACCCCCGGTGACAAGCATACCAGAGTTGACAAACGTGCCGTCCTCTGCGGCTGAAAACCACAAACACCCGCGAGGCCAAACCCAAGTTGGGCGACATCTCCTTACTAAGCCACCGATAGATGTGGCCGTTCTGGCTGCCGGGCTAGCCCAACCCCGCGGTACCCTGATCCAAAGGGGAGGACCCTTAGTTCCCACCCCCGAAACCCACCCCCGAAACCCACTTGCCTCGGGTATGTGCAAGCGGGCGAAGAGAGAGAGGATAAGGGCTTAATAACTTATTCCCTATACACACGGACAGTACAAGAGCTCTATCTTCTAACATCTATTTTAGTCAGGTAGCCACGTCCGATGGACCTCAGACTCTTCAAACTTAAAGTGCATAATTTTACATAATTTACACCGCATCAAAATCCTTTGCGTAGTTTAAAGATCTTAGCATACATAGGGACAGACAGACAGCGGGACTTGGTTTTATAATATGTAGTGATAGTGATAGTGGAATTGTTTTCGTTTCAGAATTTGCAATGATAATAAAGAATCTAGTCCCCGGTTGTCGATCGACCGTGTCGACCGGCGCCGCGGTGGAAGACGACCCACAGAGGCGGAGGCCTGACATCGCTGTAGCCAAAGCACATCTCAACTGGGAACCCAAAGTATGTTAACCCACATTAGAAAGAACATTCGTTTATTCGGACAATCGCACAATTCCGCACAACATACATAAAAAAACCGGCCAAGTGCGATTCGGACTCGCGCAAGAAGGTTTCCATACCACTATCACGTACGGAACCCTAAAATTAACACTGGAGTAACCGATCCGTGAAAACAATGCGAACGTTAAATTGTATTTTATCACTGGCGCCAGTCCATCACTAGAAGGCGCTAGTGTTAAAATACATGGCGGTATCGTTGCGTTTTTATGTAAACCCACACAACAATGGGAGCCCCCCTAAATATTTGTTTTTACCCGACTACGGCGAAGCCAAAAGGAAGGGTAATGTTTTTGGCAGTCTATGTATGTATGTTTGTATGTTCCACCGTAGCGCCTAAACTACTGAACCGATTTTAATGAATGAGGGGTCAATAGATTCGTAATAATAGGCTGGATGTCGTAGGGTATATACATTTTATCAAAATATTATATGACGGAATTTAAACCTCAGATTCTACCCTCGAAAAAATAAAATTAATATAATCACCGCATGTTAGGTATCAAAAGAAAGGTCTTGTCGAGCACATTTTAAATATATATCTATATATATCGTTTTGTTTAAGTCAAAATATGTATAATATTGCGGTCGTACAGCTCGCGTAGTCCGTAATAAAGTTGCACAATAAGTTAATAACAAACTAACATTACGTTTGAGTAGGTATTAAATGGTAAAGGTAGTTAATCAGGGTTCCGTACCCAAAGGGTAATAATAATCAGAAAAGTATTAAATAAAAAAAAATAAAGTTTAAAAAACTAAAACCCGACTACGAATATAAAAAAGAGGGTCTAAAAAATAAAGTTTGAAAAACTAAAACTCGACTTCGTAAATAAATAAAAAATGGGGGTCTAAAAAGGGCAAAACAAGAAGATAATTATTTAGATTGAAATCCAGAAATGCATTGGTACAAAAACTTATAACACCCCTCTTTTTCCGTCGGGGGTTAAAAATGGTCAAGGTACAGCCGTGGTCGTACCTACTGTATATATCTAGTGCCTACTATGTCTGTATTTATAGAGGTATTCCTATCACCCACATAATGATAGTTGGTATACAGTAGGTACGACCACGGCTGTACCTTGACCATTTTTAACCCCCGACGGAAAAAGAGGGGTGTTATAAGTTTTTGTACCAATGCATTTCTGGATTTCAATCTAAATAATTATCTTCTTGTTTTGCCCTTTTTAGACCCCCATTTTTTATTTATTTACGAAGTCGAGTTTTAGTTTTTCAAACTTTATTTTTTAGACCCTCTTTTTTTTAGTGTTTGTTGTTATAGAGGCTACAGAAATACATCATCTGTCAAAATGTCCCTAAAAAGAGTATATTCCCAACGGCCGCCGAAAGCGGTAAAGTTGCAGTGTGTTTGTCGTGTATTTAGAGCTAAATTGTGTAATATTTCAGGTTACCCTACAAGAAGGACTGCAAAGAACCATAGAATATTTCAAAGAAGAATTATCGAGGACTACGTTTTTAAACAACCAGACTTACGTAAATTTAAAACACTAGGAAGGGTGCAGTGGCGGCGGTACATTGAGTGAGACCAAAGTCGGCGACATTAGCTTTACGAGCCTTTGCTTGAAAAGGGCCTCGTCTCGCGTCGCCGTAGCATCGCGATTCTTTTCTTTTGTGACTGTCGCGCTTATGACTATTGTGTGTTTATGTTAAAGGTATTATCGACGCTACGGCGACGCGCCTCCGCCGCGACTAATAGCGCGCGTATATTAAAACTCATATTATAAAACTGAAGAGTAAACGCGCTAATCTCAGAAACCGGAGCTAGTCCGATTTAAAAAATTCATTCAGTGGTGAGTAGTCCATTTATTGAGGAAGGCTATTAGGCTATTTTATATATTCAAAAAAATAGGCGGACGTCTCAAATTTTAAGTGGCGTTTCTGTATTCCGCTGTGTGAATCGTAAACTTAGGCACGCAGGCCGCAGACGCAGATAGTCGTTGCTCAGTCGCCACTGACAAGGTGTAAAGAAATGTGATAATAGGACTAGATTCTCTAAGAATTTTAATTATATAATTGTATTGCCATTTATGTAATCTGTTTTTTTAATATATTGAAGGAAAAATGGGGAAATGCATCTCTACAAAAAGTCCAGTTCCAAGTAGAATCTATAGCCGTGGGCGTGGCTGGCGGGGTTGCAGTTTTTAACAGACTTCAAAATAAGGAGGAAGTTCTCAATTTTACCGTATATATTTTTGTATGCATTTTGTATACATTTTGGTATGCATTTTCCCTTAAAATATTTCTAGATTTGTTTGTTTACATTTTACTGGGTCTAAATGGGTAAAAACCTTATCGCGCGTTGCGAAAGGGGGCTAGACGGAAAAAATTAAGACCAAAAGTTGTAACGGATACATTTTTTTTTGCTTCTAACTTCGTTTCATCCGGGTGTCCCTTGACACCTCTCAAGTTTTTTTTATTATTTATTTTCTTACTTCTTCTTTTTCTGAAATAAATACGCAATTAAGACCCGGTAAAATGTAACTATGTTAACAAATCTCGAGAATGCCTAGTGCTTACGCATTTATATGTTAATGAGATGTTTTATTTTGAAAATAATATTGTGTTGAATGTTTTTAAATTTGTTGTAAATTTATTAAAAATAAAAAGATTGTGAAAATAACTTTTATTTGATTTCTATACAATAAAACCAAGTAAAATGTATAAGTCACCAGAAAAATAAAAAATGTTTTTATGAATAGCTACAATGGATGCGTCTGGTTGGCAGGACCATCGTTGATTTCTCGCATTCCGTATAGCATGGAGCATGTAATCTTTGCACGCTTTACATAAATAATAATAGTACCTAACCATATTTTTTGTGAGCTCCGGACAAAGCTTCAGCTAATTTTATTTGCAGATAGCTAAGGTAATACTGTAACCATGCCAAGGCAAAAGAAAAAAGTGCTAACCAGAAACATTACTTTACATCGGCTGATTAAAAATAATTAATTATTAAACATACAACCGTAAATAAACAGTAGTTTTAGTAATCTAAGACGTTTTTACTAAGGAAAACTTACTGGTTTTTGTAAAAACTAATTTTACACAAAGAACAGTTAATTTAGGCAATACGGTAATTTAGGTAATTAGATTAGGTATGGTAAGTAAAATGCAGGTAGGTACATGTGACTAGAAACTATTGTCTTTATGATAATAGAATCTCAGTTTTAATTAAAACTTAATGATTATATCATGAGTAGGTATTCCAATTCAGATACGAAACAATAAGCGTCCTTTAAAAAAATATGATGAGCAATTGTGTTTACTGCAGTATTGTTTATTTGCAACACATACTAGGCAACACATTCCATTTATACAAATATGAACTTCTTTCTAAGCTCTCAGTTTCGCACAATTTATCACCATGTGAATGTACTAATGTCTTATACAGCTGGAACATGTCTGTAGGGCTCTGCTTATGTCGGACCAGCATGTGTTTGGAACAGCCTCGAGATTTCCATTCAGTGTCGAATCTGATATCATGGACTCTATTTATGTTGTCTAATGGTGCTGTCCATACTCCCATAGATACATCTTCTGAGTTGTAGTAACTGAAACAAAATAGTAAATATTTAAAATGGTATCTATGAAATGGTACAAATTTACTAGGGAAATAGACATCGTTTTTAGATCCGATTTTAGTGCCAAAATACAACTTGCAAAGTATTGCAAACTATCCACCATCCCACAATGCATGCATGCAATGTTTTTTGCAAGTTGTTTTTTTGAACTATAGTTAAAACTAAACATAATATAGGCATAATACAGGATGTCCGAGAATTAATGGATAATCCTGCACATGGGGCCTGGCGGGGGCAGAAGTCGACCCCCAGAATTTTCCGTTTTCTATTCCAAGTGCCTCTAGGCCATTTTTTGTAAAAATTCCAACTTGATCCATTGATCTCAATCTTAATAGAACCTATACTTCGTTTAAAAATGTAGACGTATAATTTGATTTGATACATCTTTCCTAAGAAAAAATGTTAAATTCAAAGAACCAAAACGTCAGATCTTAGTCTGAAATTAAAAAATGAAGTAAAGATATTTTATGACATCAGAACCAAGACAGTTGTACCAGCCATTGGCACTGTGGTAACGTCATCACAAACTGAATTATGGTTTTGACTTTTTAATAGTCTTTTAAATGATGTTTTTGACGTTTAAATCGACCACATCTTAGCGCCCGCAGCGATACTCATTTCATGTTAACGATAGACGTAACAATATGATCAGCGTCGCAGTGGCTTTTATATTTATTTCACGTAAATGAAATATAGAATATGTTTGAGACATAACTTTTAGTGCTGGTACTGATATAAGATCTCAATGTATTCCACATTTATGGGCATTACGCATATAACATCCGCAGTCTCAGTCATTGTACCGATTTTTTTTCAATGTATTCTCTAAATTCTAAATAGATAGATAGATAAAAACTTTATTGCACCAAAAATTTACAAAACACATTACAAAAACAAAAACTTACAGCTAATTTTAGAATAGGTACTATGGGCGGCCTTATCGCTAAAAGCGATCTCTTCCAGGCAACCTTTGGATGGACAAGAATTGTAGGAGGGGATGGGTGGGTATAAACTCGTGAAAACAAATTAAAATAGTGTGATAATTAAATAGATACTTTGCCTGTTATTACCTCAGATCATCTGAATTCTTGGCAATGTAGTTGATAATACTTCTAGATATGACATAGCCACCTCCTTGAGCATAAGGAAGGTACTTGTCGCACAAGAACCAGTCTGCTTCCTGCCATTTACCACCGAGATACACTTTGGCACGTCCATTGAAATAGCCCCAGTACAGTCCCTTATAGGCGGGTAGATTTTTCTGAAACATTAGGTTAGTTAGTTTCGCTGAGCCTTTTTCCGCACTTAGCCTCACAATTGGGCCATTGTACGTGATTTCTTAGAAGGCTTAAGACGCCACGGGAGCCTACCCCGCAATGGCGAATATCCCATGCCTTCGGACCGTGGTTTATCCTAGGACATGTCGGTTTCCTCACGATGATTTCCTTCACCGTAAGAGCGATGTTAATAGCGCACTTAAATTTTTCTTAAGAAAAAGACATTGGTGCGCGGTCGGCCTGGATTCGAAACCACGACCTTCGGAATGAAAGTCGCGGTATCTACCACTAGACATTAGGTTAATATTTCTTATTTTTATTGCTCAAGGCTTTATGCAGGCTTTCCACTGCGAGCTGAGCGGAGTTAAAAATGGGTCAGTTTAACATCCAACGATTGTTTTCAAAGCGTGAAAGAGTTGTATGAGTATAAAAACAAGCATTGTATGTTGAACTGACCCATTAATGACTCTGCTCCGCTCGCAGTGGAAAGCCGGCATTGGATCAAGATGAGAATTAGAAAAAGTTAATCGTTATGATATGACAATTAACTCTTTCTCTTCTAAACATAGTTAACTAGTAGTTATAACTATTACTACCGTTTGTTAGTAACTATTATTTTGCTACTTGATTTTGAGTTTTAATTTTACAAACTTGTCCATGGCAAATCATCTGTATTAACTTAGATTCCACGATTCAGGCTCAGCCTTGTGTGGAATCTTCTGGAAACTGATATCTGGAACTCTAGTTTATGAAATAAAGAATTTGTATTTGTAGTTCTCCGAACAGTAGACCTTGCAAGCACTTTCCTGGAAGGACCCACATAATTATGTTTTATATCACCTGTGAAAATTTTAAGTGAGAAGTTTGTGATAAAAAAGCTAATTCCAGATGCACTATCAATGGCGCATGGCATCAAAGGAAGACCTTGTAGATAAAGGCCCAATTTCATAGGTAGGTACGGTGCAGTGATATCAAGTTAGCCCCTTTTGTGGCAGAAATACCAATCAAAAATCCTGCATAACAAAAAATCTATGTGCTTTTCTATTCTAGAACTTGTAGAAAAGTACCAACATACTGACACATAAAATTTGCCCAACTTATGCTTAACAATATTGATTGGTTCAATACCTACCTTAAAACTAACATATGAACTTAATTCCGGAGCATTCATATGAGGTGCGTAAGCCTCCAAATCTTTAACAATTAAGTCCACTCTAACAAATGAATCATCATCACATTTTATAAGATATTTTAATCCTTTCATATGCTCACTGATCCATCGGAGAGCATGTAAAATCTTTACTGCTAAATTCTTATAGCTATCCTCAAAGTTATCTAGGAGAAGCAAATCATTGCTCCTGTTATTCTCAGTCTTCAGTTTCGACAGCTTCGTTTCACTTAGACCTTGTGTGCCAATCACAAAGTAAAATTTTATCAAATTATCTGTCTTCCTGCTTTCAGTCCATGTGTGATTCCATTTATATAATATTTCACCGTTCTCAGAAAAAACGTTACCGGTAAATTTACCCCAGGTAGCCCTAATAGCATCCCTCTTTAGTTCATTATCTGGTCCACTAATAACTAACACGGCATAGTCAAAACTGCTCAAATAACTGGACTTTTCGTGAGTTCCGGATAAAGCTTCAGCACATTCTATTCGCAGAAAGCTCAAGGTGATACCGCAACCAAGGTAAAAGAAGAAAATGCTAGCCAGAATCATGTTTCTGTATCGTCTTAGGAATAAATACACCATTATAAGCTTTTAACCGTACATTGTAGCCGTAGTAAAACCGTAGTTTTTATGTTAGAGAAAACATCGAGAAAACTGTAAATAACAACGATTTCACTGACCGACTGAAATCAGAAATGTTGCGGATAAAGCCCTCTTCAGACTCGCGTACGGATCACGGTGCGAATTCGCTTATCGAATCGTAATAGGTTTTAGTGTTCGGAGTCCCATTGCTTTTGTTGTGGCAATTTGTATGCCAAATTTCGCATGCTTGCTCTCGCTCGTTGTCTATATGCGTGAGCGAGACCGCGCATCCATTTATTACACTTTCGCATATGAATGAGTTTTCTGACGTTTCAAAAATACCACTCCAGTTTCCCGTTTGTAGATGATCGATTGGGCTTTACAGAAGGTATAGATCGCGCTGTTAACAAGTTACACTACCCGATTTGTCGAGCTCGACAGACCACACCTACAGCACACCACACATCGAAAAAAATTGTCGATGTTAAAAGAATTTCTTTATTATATTCGTGTTACATCCTTCTAGGTAAGATAGATAGATAGACTTGTAGTACCACATAGTTTGCCCACTTTAGTCGTAAGTTTTTTATGCTGGTATCCCTTCCTACTTCCCGCTCATCTCTAGCGTCCGGCTTGGCTTCATTCGCATTTTAGTGCGCCTCCACGATAGTCGTGCGCTGCGGTCTCGATTGAAAAAATAATAAAATATATCGAAACGCGCGCATAAAGAATATTAGCATAATAAAGAAGAAATCTAGTGAAAAAGTTAGCAAGATTCGACATCATCAAGCAGCACTCAAGTTCTTCGTGATCCATGCCGTTTCCGGACAGTGAAAACGTGGTTCGTACCTACCTACATTTTTAATAAATGCACCAGATAAGTCTCAGAGACTTTTTCACCGCATTTAATGTATCATGCATCAGAATTATCTGTGGGATTCTTCGCCGCATGAGTACCTATTCTATGGGGCAAGTTTTCACTCGCCCCATAGCGAGTGTCTTTACACTCTCAGTGTCTTTACACTGTACATACACTATCGGTTTTTTCAAACCAGAATCAAATTGTTTGTTTTTCTCAAACCATTTTTTCTGCAGTTATGCACTAACGCTAACGGCGTTTTTTACACTCGGGGTCCGAGGGTCCCAAGTCGGGGTCCGTATCCAGGGATAACGATAAAAATCTCGTCTGATTCAGACGTGCCAGCTGTTCAGCCAACAGCCTACAGCCGCCACGGAACCGATCGCTACACCAGCAACCAATCGCTGCGCCAGCAACCGATCCGTAGCAAGGATGGACTCATTTGGGCGAACCAAATTCCGAATTACTACATCATTTTGTAGTATGTCCAATATTATCAGTAAAATTCCACCCGGAACTGTTTTTAAAAGCTAATCTACGTCTAGATTTGCACATTTCACAACCACGTGCCAAAAAAAACAAAAAAAAAACATTACGGAAAATTGCGAATAATTTTTCAAAACAATTTTTCTTATGTGTCAGTTAACACTGAGAAATAAAGCTTAGGAACGAGTAATTATTTCAAAAACAACAACAACATTGCTTAAAATATCAAGCAATTGTTATGTCATCTCAGCACTTAGGCTGAATACCGAAATTATAACGGTAATTTCGAATAACTACGAGACAGATATAACGAGGGTAGACAGAAACGAAATATGGCAGTAACCAATTATTGTGCTTTTATGGAAAGTTATTTCCAACCAGTTGCCACGTGCTAACTAGGTATTTGTACAGAATCAAAACTAATGGTGCGGCCACACTGTTCCTCTCGCCTCTCTTACGACACGCTCGCGCTGGTCTCGCTAAAATGAATATAGTTAGATATATATCTACCTATATATCGTAGGTATCTACGCATGGCGAGTAACGTGATTAATATTTCTGCTCATGAGCGTTTCTACATGGGGCGTATTCTGCTCGCTAATCATGTTGTTCTCAAGCCCTTCGGGTTTCCGCGCTATAATGAACAGATCATCTGTTGTTTGACTCACAAAACGTCAATTTTCTTAGTCAATAGTGACTCCACCCTATTTTTTGGTGAATAAATAACTCAAAACAAAATAATAAATATTTTATTTGGTAAAAATTTAAGTACATGAGAGTTGAAAATCAGCCTCAATATCCAGAAGTTAAGCTAAAATATGGCAACAAACTAGGAAGTAGCAAAGTCTACAAGGTACATTTGTTCGCGAACCTACAGCGGGGTTCCGATGACCTCAGCGAGTGCATCGCTTCAAGGGATTTTATCACAAATGATTACACAGCCTCCAGCCCAACGTGAAACCTACGCTATGCTGGTAGACTTGCCTATTTTTATAGTGTTCGGAGCTCCGTAATTACGCCACGATATATTTTATCTTGGTTTAAGGTTTAGGTTCCCAATAAATAAAAATGTGTTCGATTAGTTCACAAATCGTACATTGATAAAGCCAAGGCAAAAAATACAAGGTAAATTCACAAAGTAAACCTACTAATGACTAGTAAGTACCCTCGTGTTTCGGTAACCTACCGGTAACTAGATTCAATGTCTAGATATAGCCACAAAATACAATATTTTACAAGATGTTTGTAAAAAACGTACTTTATATGTATTGCTAACTTTACAGTTACAAGAAGCATATATTTAATTAATGTACAAATTGTACAATAGTCTAGTTCATTAAGACATTGGGGTACTGACCTAAAGACCCGAGTTCAAACCTAGCAGCCAGTGAATTTCTGAGGATGTATTTTCCTTTAAAATATTTACAATGTATATTGTACTTTGTTTTCACTATTTGTCCGTTTTGTCCCATTCTAGATACAAAGGTGAATACTTTTCCTACTCCTTAACCAGTAAAGTATGAATGGGCAAGTTTTACACCATCCATAGGTAACTAATGGACGCCTAGTACATCAGCTCTATTACAGCTATTCGATGAGAATAATTGGAGATACTTATTATAAAGATTTACATTCCCACTCGTTGTCAGTGGGTACGATCGAACGGTAATTGTCTTCGCCATTGATTCTCTGTAGGAACGTTGCTAGGGCAATCGTGTAGAAATTAGGAGATACGCTAACGGCTAACCTAAATACACAATAGGATATCTAGTTCCTAAGTACCTGGTAGTAGAATAAAGACCTAAAGATGATTACAGGTTCACGTAATCAACGGAAACATAAAGTAGGATTTTTAAGAGATCAACTTTACATGACTACTCCACGGTCCTTTGTAATTCCCTGTAGGAATTCTAATTTTATTTATCAATCAGTGTTGGTTCTTACGTGCTAGAGATATTAGTATATACTATCGGAACTCTTAACTGCTGGGTGTGCCCTGTAATATCGAAAGAGCCCGTGGCGGCGGGCCGGGCCTGAGCAGGCGGTGGTCTAAAAATTAATCTCATTAGCAATTAACCAATTAAAACGTTTGGCAGCAGTTTTTGTTCTAAAACTTTAGCTAAAAGTTGTAGTAATTCTTGTTTAATGCTTCGAATTGACAACCCAACGTAACGCAGCTAAATGCTGTATCAATCACACGAAGGATGCCCAATATCCCCGTATTCGTAGCAAGATAATTGAAACGAGATTTGACAGTGACAGTTTAAATCACGTAAGATCTTTTCATACCAAATGTTTCGAATAAAATGTATGACAGTTTTACATTTTATGTTAATAATGTGGCCTTAGACAGAAGCTTTTAGGCTCTCTTTTTACTGCTATTAAATGATTTTTAAGATTAAAATATATATATCTAATATATAACATTTCCATGTCACAGTGTTAGTTACCGTACTCCTCCGAAACGGCTTCACCGATCTCCACCAAACTCCACATACGTATTCAGTAGGTCTGAGAATCGGCTACTATCTATAATTTATAAGGCAAAACAACGTTTGCCGGGTCAGCTAGTATATAGATATATATATGTCTGAGAAGGCAATAGATGTCTTGGTACCTTACCATAAATATGAGGTACTAGCCAACCGTGATCCCTCAACGGTTATGCAATTAATTACCTCCCCTAATCGTATCGAAGACTACTGAGTATTATCAATTTAATTCTTACTTCAATTGATATTAAGATAAATAATTAAGTTATCGGTATTCTAATGAAACGGTAGTTTTCAATCGCAACATTCAAACGTACATTAGTGTATGTATGTTTCGAGGGTAACCATTGGGTTATCAGTTATCACGACGGCAATGCTAAAACAAAGCATCTCGCCTAAGGCATTTATTGACATAGGCATATTGGCCTAGCTGCAAGGTTACACCCCACAGTAATACGATATTTCTTACATACCTACGCTAGTACCACTATTGTAAACAAACTAGCAATAATAGGTAATTGGATCTAGATTTAACATTTAGACCATCTTATTCTAGGAGTCTTTGCGATATTTATTATAATAATTATCAATCTATTGGTATATATTTGTCTCAGACCGACACTGTCCCGTCCTTATAGGTGATTTTTCCTGACGAAGTACCAAATTTATAAATTTTGTAAAGCGCGGGCTAACACTTTTCGACATAATGATTAGACTTTGTAAAGGTGCTTACAAAATAGGGCTTCTTTGTAGGATATAACTACAATACATTAATGACAATAAAGTATTTGGCGTTTGCTATACCTTAATATCGAGCGTGTTATTGAAGAACGTCTTAACCGACATTTTGAAAACTTTACAGGAGACGAATTTTTTTAATAACTTTTACATCCTAAGACATAAAGAGACAAATTCTGGATATGTTATAGAATATGTTTTTAATATTATGTTATTATTGACACAATTACAAAAAGATTTATATAAAGGGTACTTTTGTCACTTAAGATAAATTTTCTGATCGTTATTTCTTATGTTTTTCCAAAATCTGTCACTTACGCTATTATTTTGAGCATCTGGGACTTGACTTCATCAAGCATCCACCATCTGATTCGGTGCTGACATGGTTCCGGTCGTTTGTCTCTGGTCTTTACACAGAGATCCATGACAAGGATACGGTGTTGGGCAGTGAGACTCTCACCGGGTATGACTTTGCAGTTGGCTACGTTGCCAAAATGGTGTCTCCTAGTGATTAGAAAATCGATTTGGGTAGCGCGCCCCCCGCTCCTGTAGGTGATCAAGTGGTCGGGCTTCTTTTTGAAATATGTGTTCACGAGTGCCAGGTCGGCAGTGGCACACGTACGCAGGATTTCTTCCCCTTCCGCATTCCGACTGCCATAGCCCCAAGGATCTCGCCGAGTTTATCCCAAAATGACCTCTTATCAGCGTCGCTACAACCGACCTGTGGCGCGTAAGCACCTACTAAGTGGGTAGGAACCCCCCCAATAAGCACCTTCACGCACATAAGTCGGTCGCTAAAGCGATTCACCTCCAAGATATCGTCCTGCAACCCCTCAGCGAGCATCACAGCCACCCCGTTCTCTCCACCAGGTGCACCCGTGTAGATCAGCTTGTAGCCATTCCCAATGAGCCGGGATCTGCTGCCTTTCCTTCGAGTCTCCTGCAGGAACGCCACGGCCACCATCCGCCTGGAAAGTACGTCAGCTAGCTCCCTCGCGCGTCCGGTTAGCGTGCCAATGTTCCACGTTGCGAAGCGGAGTTTTACCTGGTGTTTCGGGGCTAACGTCTTTGGCCGTGCCCGCCCGTGGCACGGTAGCCCTCGTCCACTTACCACAGGAGTCAGGCGAAGCTCCTGCGCGCCGTTATGCGGCGGCGCCCTATCCCTGTGGCTATAAACTCTTTTGCAACTTTCCATATTGATTTGGCTGATTTTGACTTTTACGGGAGCGACTGCCGTCTGACCTCCCAACCCCGAAGGTAAAGTCTGCGCCAGAGCCTCGTCCGTTCATCAGCAGGTGCACCAAGCTAGCAGGTGAGGTTGGCTTGGGCCCAAAGATCTTAAAATTTTGTCGAAGAGCGACAGAGCGAGCAGCCTCGCGAGGCATTTGCCGCGCGAAGCAGCTCGGTTAGTGTGGACGTGCCTATTGACTATTTATTTGACAAAATTTTAACTTTCATCCGATTTTCTTCAATTCGAACATATTGTGTAATAGTTGTTTTATTTATTTTTTTGTTTACATAATGCAACACTGATTTATGCATAAAAGTCTTTTATTATTTTATCGTAAGCAACAAATGTCACTTGCGATAATGCGCTTGCGATCATTTTTAAGTTCATAATTTCTAAACTTTTGCTTTTGTTGTTTACGATAAAAAATATTTTCCGTTATAGTTTTGTCATTTATTCAAATACGAACATAAGGGTCTTCGCAATAGGTGTCAAATAATTTTAGCTACACGTTTCGATAAAAAAGTGAAATTACGAAATTCTGTCGGTTAAGATGTTCTTCCATAACACGCTCGATATATAAATATTTCACTTGAACTATTATCCCAGTAAATAGTACAGTAATAGTACAATGTCTAAGTCATAGTAGGACTAGTTAATCACTCCAAATAGAGAGTAAGAACTAAACGTTCTGATCTGTTTAAACCTCTAAGCATAGAGTGCAAATCAACCTAGGGGTCGAACATTTGTCATTTTACAATAAACAAGATTATGTATTAATGGAGTGGTATATCCTGTGTTTGCTTAATTTTAAGTCAAAACGATACGTTAGCATTAATTTGTTATAATCAGACCTTAGCCGGGTCTATATTACAAGTAAATAATACTTAACGCTAAGCTGATTAAGATGTTATCCTCTTTTCATAGATTAAATTTACTTATTGTATTAAGTAAGTAGGTATCAGACCTACCTAATAATTAAAGTTCCTATAAAGGTTGTATAAGTTCTATAAGAGTTAAACTTAAGTTCTATAAGTGTGATTATAGTTTAGTAAAGATTATTTATGATAGGTTATGCCTATAAATAAAAGATCATTGAAGGGTAATCCTTTTCATTGTGATATTTCCTTAGATATACCTACTCTCAACATCTACAAGTCTATCTATCTATCTTACCTAGAAGGATGTAACACGAATATAATTCATGATTAAACGAACTTACCTATACGTGAAGTTCTATCATAATTATATGAAGTGTTACATCCGAATAGGTAAGTCCCCCCCATCCCGGTAAACCCCATTAGGCAGAAACATCACAGAAAAGGTCTCCAGACTTAATGAAGCCAAGCCGGACGCTAGAGATAAGCGGGAAGTAGAAAGGGATACCAGCATAAAAAACTTACGACTAAAGTGGGCAAACTATGTGGTACTACAAGTCTATCTATCTATCTTACCTATTCGGATGTAACACTTCATATAATTATGATAGAACTTCACGTACAGGTAAGTTCGTTTAATCATGAATAATTTAAGTTTGGACTCAGAAAGCCTGGGCCTGCTAGTCGAATAGTGAATGAACCGACTGCATTTCAAGATTTCTGTCTAACAAATACTTAAACAAAAACGGTCTAGACCCGTAGTTTAAATTATCAATAAAATTATAATTTGGTTAATTCAGATCTTTTTTTTTAACTCTTTCAGTAAAAACCTAAGTATCACGGAAGAGACTATCTCCTGACACACTATGTCTCCTAAATGATGGTGCCTATGTGCTTAGTTTAGGAAACAGGGTACCACATTGAAAATCCTTGTTGTTTTGTTCTATCAATAAATGATTTTACATTTAAGTTTTAGATAAATTTCATTAATAACTTTATAACTGAGTATGTACTTAAAATCTTATCGAAAAATTAAAACACAACCATCCGTGGCACAGCCACCTCGCGAATGGAACGTTATTAAAGTTCGCGTTTATGTTCTCTTGCGAACAATAATTTATCGTTATTTTATATTTTCCCGGGTATAATCGCGTGGCTTTTACTTTTTAATTTTCTTACCTCGACGTTTCGACCATGTTATAACGGTCTTTGTCGCGAGGGGACCCAAATTATGAGTTCCAATCGTATTAGTTTAAAAAGTTTAATAATTTATGGAGGAAAAAAACCGACAACAACGGGTAACAACGCCCGTCCCGAACACGACGCGAAGCCGCGAAGAATATGCTAATCGAATCCACGCTCATGGATCGCGAGAAGTTCACAGATTTGTGCGTGACTTGCGCGCTAGTCTGGAGAGGGTTTCTTTTTTTTCTTTTCGCTTTTGATGATCATTTTGAAAATAGTCAGTGTCAAGTATCTGTTGTAAAAATACTAGATACAGTCAAATGATCAAACAAATCGTCGTTGTTGAGGAAGTCATTGTAAAATGGTGGCTGACTTTACAACAAATAAGTTATTGAAAGATTTCAACATTTCCTCAATATTGCGATAAATAAAAGCGTAAATGACATTGGCAAGCTAATAAATGTTGGAGTAAAAAAGAATATCAAATCAAATATTATAATAATGCTGCCAGAAACATTTTGTGTTCATTTTTAGGGTTCCGTACCTAAAGGTAAAAACGGGACCTTATTAGTGAGACTTCGCTGTCTGTCTGTCTGTCCGTCCGTCCGTCCGTCCGTCTGTCCGTCTGTCCGTCTGTCACCAGGCTGTATCTCATGAACCGTAATAGCTGGAAGGTTGAAATTTTCACAGAAGATGTATTTTTACTTTTAGCATAGGCCTTAACACCCAAAGCGGGCGCTCTCCAACTTAGTGACATTTATGACGAACTTACATAAAATTCAATATTTGAACTATTTTGTGAACAAAAAAAAACCCGGCCAAGTGCGAGACTCGCGCACGAAGGGTTCCGTACCACTATCACAATTGGGTACGGAACTCTAAAATTATTTACAACAACCAATTTTTAAATTTTATAGGAAAATTTGAAGTATTTAGCTTCGATTCTTACTCCTATCTCTCTCTCTAAAAAAACCGCATCTCTAAAAAAAAACAATAAAAAAAAATTTTGGCACAAAGAAAATCTGAAACATTGAAACTCTTTGGTAAGTGAAGGCAGACTGGTATGTTTGACAGATAAGGCAGCCATTTTGAATTCCATGACCAACTCGATTTGACTTTGACCAATCAGAAGCGACCTCACATTGTAATAAAATCGCTTGTGATTTTTGAAACACGTTTGTTGTATGGGAGCCCCTCTTAAATATTTGTTTTATTTTGTTTTTAGTATTTGTTGTTGTCTGTGTGTCTTCTGTGAAAATTTCAACCGTCTAGCTATTACGGTTCATGAGATACAGCGGTGACAGACGGACGGACAGACGGACAGACGCGTAGACGGACAGACAGCGAAGTCTCAGCTCAGTAATATGGTCCCGTTTTTACCCTTTGGGTACGGTTTGGTTCAAATGTAATCAAGTATACAAATTTAATTAAATGTATGTTTGTAATTATATTACATAAATATTATTAAATTATTATAAATTAAATTCATTTTAATTTTGTTGTTGTCTCATTTTTATCAGAAAAAAGTTATTTTTTGTGACAAAATACCAGGCAACTCCTGAATAGTCAGTCGGCCGTCGATCACCTGTCAGTCGCAGCTGATTGTCATTCGTTTCATGTTTCTTTTCAAAAACATTTTCTTTCACGCGCACAGTCGGGGTACCGTGGCAGTCTTGTTCAAGGCCGGTTTGTCGGAGATAAAAGTTGAAAGATTTTGTAATAGACTGAATTTAGTTCGTACTACATTTGGCGTGAGCTGCACGTGCGCCTCGGTAAAATAACACACACGCGGATTTTTCTAAATACACGCATACTCAGAAGTTACACCACATTTTGGAATGTTAAACAACAATTATTAGCACAAGGCTGTGCCGATTTGTTTCAAGTTGTGCCGGTGCGGTCGCTGGTGATTTTTTTTTGAGTGAAGCAGGTAGAAATTTTTTTTGGGAGTGTATCTTTACAAAAGTGAAGGGCGCTACTCACACACCTGCCGCAGGGGCAATCTAGGGTGTAGGAGTGGGGATGACCCTTAATTGCATCCTTAATTGTGATGTGTGTAGGCATGCAGGGGCAATTTGGAGGATTGGCCCTGCGGCAGGGCGGCAGGGGCGCGAGACCATCCTTGATCCCTAAGTCGTCCCTGCCGTCGCTGCGTGTGTAGCGCGATTGGGGCAATTTCTCAGTCAGTTTGTCAGTATCTGTCACACGGAGTGCACGTATACATAGCGTACAATCAAAATGGCGGCCGACAACGAACGCGAAGTTTGGACGCGAATTATAGAAGTTTATCAAGACCGACCTCACATGTGGGATAAAAATCATAAACATTATTTTAACCGTGACATGAGGCAGCAAACATTCACACTAATGTTTGAAATTTTTGGGGAACTCAAAACCAACATGGAGCTGCCGGCTTTCAAAAAAAAATTTGAAAATATGCGGACATCCTTTTTTCGGGAGTTAAAAAAGGTACGTATTTTTAATTAAGTAATGATTATTCAAAATTGTGTTTTGAAATTTTTTTTTTGTAGGTATTTGTATTTCATTTCAATGTGTTATCTTTTTTAGGTTAATTCTTCAAAACAAACAGGATCTGGCAGCGATGATGTGTACAAACCATCTCTTTGGTATTATAATCTCTTTACTTTTATTGAAGAGACTACTGAACCATCTCGCACGGGAGTAGATACCATGGACTGTGACGAGGTAATACTTAAAATAAAACAAGAATAAAATCACTTGGCACAATTATATATATATTTATTAGAATTACTTCTAAATATTAGGTATAAGTACTTACTTAAGTATTTCATCAACATTAAAACTATTTTAATGCTCTTATATTACTCGTAACATGTCTTCTTGAAAATCAACACTGCCTTGTCCGTTAAAATACGACATAAATTGACTTCTAACGTAGTTTCCTTCATCGTTGCGCTGTTTTTCATTTCTTTGCGCAAGTGATACTAATTCGAATGATTCTGCCCGCCAACCACCTGGTCGATAAGTTCGATCGTTTGTATTTTCAGAATCTGTACATGAATTTGTCAAATAGATTTTTGATTTTGTTCTTAAAAAATTGTGTAAAGCGCAACATGCTAGAACAATAGCATCGACGTTCTCAACATTTACACTTATTTTTCGGCGAAATATCCTAAAACGTGTTGCCAGTATCCCAAAAGCATTTTCTACTACCCGTCTTGCCCTAGATAACCTATAATTAAATATTCTTTGTTCATGGTTTATATTCTTGAATGGATAGGGCTTCATCACGTGTCTGTTGAGAGAAAATGCACTGTCTCCTACAAATACATAGGGCACTGTAGTATTACTATTTGGTAACGTTGAAGCTGGTGGTAGGTTTAACTGGCTTTTCATTAGTTTTTCATGAAATTTTGTATGTTGTATTACACCACCATCAGAGACGCTTCCATTTATGCCAGTGTGTACATACATAAACTCATAATTTGCATTAACAATGGCAAAAAGTACTACACTAAAAAACTGTTTGTAATTAAAAAAACACGAGCCACTACCAGGGGGCTTTTCTATAGCTACGTGTTTTCCGTCCATTGCTCCAACACAGTGACTGAAATTCCATTTTTCTTCAAACATTTTTGCTGTGTTCTTCCATTCAGTTTCCGATGTGGGCATCTGAAACAAACAGTAATTGAGAAATTTAATATTTCAGGTTTCACAGAGTTTGGAATTGGATGAACCATCTGGTAGTCAATCACTCAACCTAAAACGTCCAAGTAAGCTAGACAAAACAGAAGAAGAACCTGCTCCAAGAAAACCGCGATTAAACTTACAAAAAAAACAAGAGAAACTGTTTGATACTGCTCAAAAACTTCTTACCACTACAGATGAATGGGAAGTCATAGGAATGGGCTATGGTATTCAATTGAAAAATTTAAGTAAACACCAGCAAGTTGTTGCGAAAAAATTAATATCCGAAGTCATTTTCTATGGGCAACTTGGAAAACTAACAGAAGAATCGTCAATCACTTTGAAAAACCAATATCACAATCCGTACATTCATTCAGTACCTATTAATACTCTTACACCATCCCCACAATATCAATCCTACGTATCTGCTCCTACTCCATCCCCACAACATCAATCCTACGCATCTGCTCCTACTCCATCCCCACAACATCAATCGTACGCATCTGCTCATACTCCATCCCCACAACATCAATCCTACGCATCTGCTCCTACTCCATCCCCACAACATCAATCGTACGCATCTGCTCCTACTCCAACCCCACAACATCAATCATACTCATCTGCTCCTACTCCATCCCCACAACATCAATCGTACGCATCTGCTCCTACTCCAACCTCACAACATCAAGCCTATGCATCTGTTCCTACTCCTACACAATCCTCACAACTTTCTGAGGTTCAATATGATGACATTACCATTGATTTCCCTAACACTACTTTTAGTAATAATAATAATTTAGTGGAAGGTAGTTTCACTAAAGTTAAAGATTTTCTTATATTTAAACACAAAAAGTAATTAAAATGATAATGTCTTATCCTTTAAAATTCTCACAATTAACTTAATATTTGGAAACTGGGTACCTATAACTTGTTACCGTATTAATAAAAAATATTTCACCGACTGTGATTGTTTTTTTTGTGGTTGAATCTTGGTTGAGTACTTACAAGAAAAAACAGTTTATCTAGAATTTCGGGAAATTAAATTTCTAACATGCAGGTTTACTTTTTATAATTATACTTTATATAAACTTACCTTTATATAATGTTTCAGACAATTGTAAATCGCCCAACAAGTCTCAGGAATCATTGTTGACATCAATTGTGGTGATATGATACAACTAAATTTCAAATCCTCGTAGGTTTGTCCACTGGCCAAAAACCGAAGCGTAGCAATTAATCGTTCTCTAGCGCTTACGGCATTCCGCATCAATGTATTTTTTTTTTCTATAAATGGTGCCACCATTGCAAGAAGCTCTTCAAAAGAGTCAGAATCCATCCGTAAAAAGTTATTGAAGTCATCTACTTCCAGTTCTTTTATAATATTCATGTGGCATAACTCACTTCTTTTCAGTAGCCATTTCTTCACCCAGTATCTCCTTTTCCTTTTTTTTTGAGGTAGCACCACTGAAAGCGCCAAGGCTACTCCAATCTTTTGATTGGTCGATAATACGGGTGCCATTCTCAATACGTGTGCTCAGCTCAGCTTACTCGGAAACACTGCACGGCAGGCAAGTGTGTAGAGATACTCCCGATATCGCCACAACCGCCATGCACCCTAGATTGCCCCTGCGGCAGGTGTGTGAGTAGCGCCCTTGAGTTTAAGCCGGTAGCAGCTGTGATGCTACATTATTGAATAGACCGTTTTCTAACCGTCTCGCAGAAGACTGTATCCAGTAAGTGTAGATGATTTATTTATAGAATTAAACATTGATAGTTTTAACTGAAAAACTTGGCAGGGTATGAAATAAATTCTGGTGCTTATTATAGTTAGACAGGACAGTCTACCTTCATTTATAAATTAGATAAATGAATTGCTTTGTGGTTGCCCAGGGTTCTAAATTATGGAGTCACTAAAGAAGAAAGGTCGCCCCCCTCATCCAAGAGCCAAAGCAAATCCACTGTCTGCTCTCACATTTTCGTAAGTTTATTTATTTTAACTGGTGCACTTTAGAATCCTACGTCACGAATTTGTATAAAAAAAGACTTGTAGGAGATAGAGGAGAAAGAGGACTAACCATTATTGCTAGTTTTATATTGAGCAATGAAAAACAAAATTTCATACATTTTTACTTGAACTTCGAAAAAAATATACGGATCACCCCGACTTGGATAGGTTAGGTTTAATAAAACTAAGCTGCGAAGACTAAGCTGCTGCCAAAGCTGCGAAGGTGAGTGTCTGGTGCTGCGTTTTGTCACGCAAGGGCTGAGGGGCTGCTGCTACAGCCCTTGCGTCGCGCTGGAGCCCACACATATTTAAATTTTAGGGAAATTATAACCTCTAAATTATTATTATATTTATGGTATTTTTTAAATTACGCATCTGCTCAAGGGGGGAAGGTCTTAGGGGGGTTGTACAACACTGCCCCCCTCCCCCCCACCCCTCCCTACCCCCAAAATCGTGACGTAGGATTCAAAAGTGCAACCATTTTAACATTACTAATTTACAGAGGTACCTATTTATAGTAGCATTGTCTTTTATAAAAGTCTCAATCGTATTTAAAGATAAAATCACAAAGAAAGACTAAATTAAACTTTTAAAAGAGCATGCTACATCTTAGACCATATCATCACTTACCATTAGGTGAGATAGTGGTCAAACACTTGTGTATCATTTATAAAAAAACTACTAACTTCTAAATTGAATCAGAACTATGTACATTTTAGATGGACACTGCCCATGTTTTGGGGTGGTCTGAAGAAAGAAATGGAATCTGAAGAACTTTATGAACCTCTAGAAGAACATGCCTCAGGTGAGTTGGTTAAATTTATCTCACAACATCTAAACACATTTGAGTCTAATGACTACCTAAACCCCTTACTTTTAAACTGATGATGACAATTTAACAGATGACTAAGTTATATAACATTTGTTTCTGTTCTGTCAACTTTGAAACCTCTACACACTAAAAGACAAACAATATATAGTTTATGCAGTTGTTAATCGTTGTTTATAAGTAAGGGGGTATAACAAAAAAAAAACATGTGGTTTCACAGGGATTATCAGTATATATTTTTTATATATACTGAGAATAAAAAGAATTATCCAATAAAATCCAGCAAGTCTGCAGTCTAAGTTTTATAAAAATCAGTTTTATGTAGTTTATGTAGTAGTAGTTATGTAGTAGTTTTATGAGAAAGAGTAACATTCAGTATTCACATACAATCTTTTAGGTTTATAATATAAGTAGAATTAGTAGAATTTACCCCCGAAAAATAGTACCCCGCGGTTTCGTCAGCGTAAGTCCCATAATCTCACAGGAATATAGAGATAAAAATAGCTTATGAATTAACAGCAATCTTCATACCAAGTTTAATTGCAATCGGTTCTGCGGTTTTTGTGTGAGAAAACAATTAACATACGGACTCAAACCATTAGGTACTTTTAACATCATAGTATTAACTGAGATTTATTCAGAAGTCAGAATACAGACAATTCTAACTAAGGAATGTATTGTCATGCTGTTTCCTGTATTAATGCTTCTGAGTATAGTTATTAGACCATACTAGAAAGTATATAAATGTAGGTACCTTTACTTAAAGGGACAGGTCTATAAAACGATCGTGGCCATTGCTTGAGCGACATAAGCAGGAACTGCTTGTCACGGAGATGAAGATGCTGCGCTGGATGTGTGGAGTGACGCGAAAAGACCGCGTCAGAAACTCCCGCATCAGGGGCAGCCTTCATGTCCGAGACATTGCAGACAAACTGCAAGAATGCCGCTTACGGTGGTACGGCCACGTTCTACGAAAACCGGCTGGTTACGTAGGAAACAAATGTCTTGCTATGGCGCCTCCGCCCGGCCGCAGCAGATTGGGAAGACACAAGAAGTGCTGGCTTGACGTTGTAAGATCGGATATGCGTGCAAATGGCCTCACTACACGGGATGCCAAAGATCGTGTGAAGTGGAGACGTAAAAGTAGGAAAGCGGACCCCTGGCTATCTCGAGAGATCCAACCGGGAACAACGCTCGGATGATGATGATGATCTTTACTTAAAGTAGTATCAGTAAAGGTACCTACATTATTAAATAATTTTTTTTTTTTAATAATTATTCGAAAGTTCGTAATCAGCAAAGTCAAAGGCGAAGCGGACTTACGAGCTGGTTTGGATTACCAGTAGTCAATTTTTGGAAGCACCTACACGTTATAGCACGTAGCTTCAAAATTGATTGTATGTACTTGCTTAAGCACGTACGTGCTTTATGACGCGAGTTTCCTCACGATTTTTTCCATCACCATGAGAGCAATGTTATTAGCGAACACTTAAAGATTGACACCATAATATACAGAAGGAATCACAATTGCGGAACACGTATATAATAATATAATTGTACAACACAACACCCCAATCAATTGGCTGTAGACCTGCTGATTAAAGACGCACTGAAGCGCCTTTAACGCCAACATAATGTAGATCGCAACATACAAAAGAGATCATCATTATTGCTGTTGCCCACTGGGGGGACTAGTGCAAAATACCATTGCAAACATACGTACAGCATATTTGCTTAAGTATATTATGCGGGCTTATGGCTGATCGCTAATGATAATGAGTAATGAAAAGAAACACAGAATAAAAAGAAATTATAAGAACCGGTCAAGTGCGAGTCGAATCGCGCACGAAGGATTCCGTAACATTATCACAAAAAAATACGTTTATTGCGCAACTTAAATAATATGTACTAGTACTTATTTTATTCCACTTCTGTGTGTTGTTTAGCGTCAACAGAAATATCTACATCAGCTGTAACATTTTCAACTGTCTTGCTATTACAGTTCACGAAATGATGACTGATAGACGGTCAGTAGAATCTTAGTAAAAAGGGTATTTTATGATAAGGCAAATTAAGCAACGCTTGACGCGATCATTTCTTGGTAGACCGATAATTTGTGTGGCTAAAAATGGCTTATGCCCAAACGG
This sequence comes from Idaea biselata, assembly GCA_958496205.1. Classification (NCBI taxonomy): domain Eukaryota; kingdom Metazoa; phylum Arthropoda; class Insecta; order Lepidoptera; family Geometridae; genus Idaea; species Idaea biselata. Next base: position 41,001,486 of record OY292394.1, on the reverse strand, counting down.
GCCATTCTTAATCACTATCTCGAGCTCCTCCGTACTACAGAAGGAACGTAAAGCAGTTGGTCTCGGTTGTTATCTCTAATAGCCGTCATTAGGTCAAGTTAGAGGCGACTAGGTAAGCCACACCACTACACGAAAAAAAGAAATGAAATGGACCCGTTTTTACCCTTTGGGTACAGAATACTAAATAAAAAAACAATCTACCTATAATTAAGGTAAAAACAACATCTTAATTTTAAAGGACGTCTAAACACACAAATTTGACCTAATTAAATAAGAGCAAGGTTATCATGCAAAGATTTTGTCTCAAGGGCAATGACGACTTCTTTTATTTGTTTTAATCCAATATTGGCCTGCATTTAATTACTGTTTTTTTGCTAATAAAAAAAAAAGATAATGGCGAAGACAGCGTTCATCAATGAAAATATGAATACAATGCAGTTTCAGAGTTTCTTTCCTCAAAAGGTATAAAATAATCCTTATAAGATCACTTGCTTGTCTCTCTTCTCTTCTCATCCAAGCGATGTTCCCGGTTGCAGCCCTCACGGGAGCCCGAGGTCCGCTAAACCCTAGATTGTTGTTTACGGCTGGCCGCATGCCTGATACCAACCCTCCTAGGGACCAAGCAGTTTATCTGCCACCGCGCGGGGAGAACTTAAGGTTTGCTAGTCTCCCTCAGATCCCTGAGTCGCCTTTTACGACACCCACGGGAAGAGATGGCGTAACATCATTCTATGCCAGGGATACACGGCGTTTCCGGGGTCTGTCTGTCTGTCTACGTTTAAAAACTTATCGATTTAAATTTAAGTATGTAAGTCAGACAATAAATATTATATATTGTTTAAGTACAATATGTCATTACATTACAACAAACGTGTTATTTAAACAAACATCATAAACCTAGTTAAAATCATTGTTAAATCAGACTACTTTATGACTTCGTCTAGGGATTCCCAAGTTGCGTTTTGTCACTCCGTAAATATTAGGCTAAATATACTGCTAAGTGCTCATGTAGTTGAGTGAGTAGATACGCAAGGAAACTCCTGATTATAATATAAGAGTTTTCCGTGTTCAATGAATGAGGCAAAGCGGTACTTGTATCATTTTTTCTAATTTATCTGTTCAGTCCGTATTATACTTATACTAGCTGACCCGGCAAACGTTGTTTTGCCTTATAAATCATAGATAGCCGATTCTCAGACCTACTGAATACGCATATAAAATTTGGTAAAAATCGGTCAAGCCGTTTCGGAGGAGTACGGTTACTAACATTGTGACATGGAAATTTTATATATAAGAAAATTATAAATGCGAAAGTTGGTAACTTTGTCTGTTATGTTTCCTCGCCTAAACAGCTGTACCGATTCTGATAAATTAAGTACTTTGATAAGATGGTAATTTTTAGAAAGACCCTGGAATAACGATCGGGAAACGCTAATATTTCCCGATCGCTATTCCAGTCTCAAGTCTGCTCTCACTATCGTGTCTCTGGTTATCTGTCTGCCTGTTACGATGTTACGTGTTACGATTTCACGCCTAAACATCCGAATAGATTTGGATGAATTTTGGCTTCGATCATAAATAAAATATAGATACACGGTCCCATACAAAATCGAAATCAAAAATCGGCACTACTTCAACGCTTACTTATACTGACATAGTACAGTTTAATGTAAACCTTAATCACTGGGCAATAAGGTTGTAAAACACTTATGCACGACTGACAGCGAAACAAGGCAATCGGCTGAAGTATGCCTTGTTTTGACGGCTCCATTTCTAGAGCGGCGACCGTGCATCTATATTTTATTTATGATCGAAGAATTTTGGTATAGAGATTGAAGGGACCTTGGAGAACGACATAGGCTTCTTTTGATTCTTATATTCCCGCGGGATAGGAACTTCGTGGGCGCAGCTACTTATTTAATCCAAAATAAACCGACTTTAATACAATAAAGGAAATTTTATCAAAATCAGTTCAGCAGTTAAGACGTGGAAACGTAACAGACAGACAGACAGTTACTTTCGTAGTTATACTATTAGTATCGACTAGGTATAATTACAGCCATTTCAATTTACGTACTATTTTATAGATCCTGCTTTCACGTTACGACTTTCTGTTAGACATACCTACCAACTATAGACATTACCCACTATACTAACTACGTAAAGTAATAACAGTCATTAACATTAGTACCATAGTATAAGCTTAGAAAGGAGTAAATATTAATTGTGGGTAGGTACCTACTTCATTTTATTTCTTACTTAATATTAAAAATGCGAAAGTAACCATGTCTGTCTGTCTGTTACGCTCTCACGCCTAAACCGCTGAACCGATATTGATAAATTTTGGTATAGAGATAGATAGGACCTTGAAGAAGGACATAGGCAGCTTTTGATCCCGTGACATCGGAACTTACGCTGGTTAAAACCGCGGGCTAAAAACGAATAGTTAGGTACCTTTATTTATATACTAGCAGTGCCCGCGACTCCGTCCGTCTATTTTTTTTGAAAATATAATATAGCCTTCCTCAATAAATGGACTATCCACCACTAAAAGAATTTTTCAAATCAGACTCGGTTCCTGAGAATAGCGCGTTCAAACAAACAAACAAACATACAAAAAAACAAACTCCTGAGCTTTATAATAATAGAATAGTTTTAAAACAGTTATTCTCCATAAACACATACTTATAATAAATATTAATAACAAAATGATATAGCAAGTACAAATACAATGCTTAACTATCCTTACTTAACGCAACATTTTAGCTATGTGCATGGAAAGTAGAGGTTCAGTGTCATGCACATGGTCTATGATCACTGACGTGGTCATAGACCATGTGATCGCTACTGGTTTTCTGGCCTGCCCCTACCTAACATGGGCTTTGTTCATAGGTTGTAAATTGATCGTTAAGGTCTGCCTTCTAGAGAAAATATCTACTGTGTCATATAAAAACCTATAATCTCTCTCAGGTCCACTCGGCGATAAATTCGCTCGATTATGGGAAGAGGAAGTCGCCAGAGCGGAAGGCAAGCGGAAACCCAGCCTCCTCCGCGTCATAATGAAGGCTTACGCAGCTCGATGTATGCTGTACGGTTTCGTATTGCTGGTCATGGAGTGTGGCATACGGTGAGTAGATGCTTTCTTCTTTGAACATCTTATACCTCGTATTTTCTTGATGTACGGATAGCGAAACTCGAATAGCAGGATACTTGTTAGACGCGGTGAAGCTTTTTGTAATCACACTAATCACGAAAGGTCCCTATAGACGACCTTGCTTATGGTCGGTTTCTCGAGGTTTTGTACTACCTTTAACTTAAACGGTGATTAAACCATGGGCACAGAATACATACTTAATAGTTTTCACGGGTAATGGTGGGTTTCTCGAGGTTTTTAATGACCTTTAACTAAAAAGGTGATTTGATTATTGACTAAACCACGGTCACAGAATACATAATAGTTGCCACTGCATAATAGAGTTTGAAGGTCTTGTGATTTTATTGTTCAGTGCTCTAGGCTACTAGAAATATTTTTAAGGAAAAATACATCTCCAAAAATTCATTCGCAACGAGGCTCGAACTCGCGTCTCTGGGTCTGTATCTTAACGAACTAGGCTGTCTAAAGGTCGTTATACAAATCCTCGATTTCTCGAGGTAATATTAACGAACGTGAGTTTACAGAAATACCTACCTATCTGTTTTATTTATCAACATAATCTGATTCTTTATGTGCTTAGCTACTGCTTAGTTACCATGTTGTTTTGATTTACGACACGTACTTATAGTTGTACTTTTGTATTAGCAAAAGATATTACGTCGGGGTATTAACCATAGCTTCACGTCCAGAAATGTAAATGGTAATACAAACTCAGTTGGCAACTCTATAGTGCAATTACATAACGTATTGTTAAAGTACCTATTAGATACTCTGCTTCAAAGTCTAAAGGCTTGGCGCAAACGGGCGACCGACCACAACCACTGGTGACTAGCGACAGCGACTTAACATATTTTTTCACTACTGTAGCGAGTGGCCGCCACCGACTACACGTGTGCAGGCTATACAAAATATATCAAAAAGTATGTTAGTCGTTGAAGTCAGTCGGCATCGCAGACACAATTCCAAAGTAAACGCAAAGAATTCGAATTCGATTAGAATACGATTGCAGTAACAGTTGGATTACAGTACAGTAGAACTACACTGAAAAGCTTGTCTTGTCTGTCAGCTGTACTCTGTACTGTAATCCAACTGCTTAGGAATTGTGTTGTGTCTGCGATGCCTCTGCACTGCGCTGTCTCGGTCATCGAACTGGTATGTAATTATTTACGAGAATCGACCCGCTGAAAACTACCCTATGAACCAAACTACTACCTATACGAAAAGAAGAAGAAAGTTTAATAGTTAAAATACATTTTGTTAATGGGTTTTGCCACATTCAGAAATATGTTTAAAGCAAACCTATCTGTGAGTTCTAATGACCGGATGTTCTCAGTAAAACACATTATGTAATGTTGGAAATGTCACCAACATCTTGAGGATAAAGATTCTCTACGTCTACCTTCGTTAAATACGTTTTTGACGAATCCAATTCCATTTAATTCTATCGTCTATTGCTTGCCAAGTGTTACAAGGTTCTTAAGAATTAATCTGGCACTTTACGACTTAGTGCCTTTTTCAGGCATTGTAAAAACTTAAATACTAAATTTGATCTAGAAGATTAAGCTAAACAATAAAGTTGTTTATTTTCTAATATTTACCTAAACACCTAAATAAAGTTTCTTGGACGAATCCGTCCAAGTTCAACAGTAACATTATGCGTCCCATCGTACGTAAACATAATAGAAAATAGGTCATGACGTCAAGAAATTCAACGACTTGTTTGCAATTTAACTTTAAACCATAGGAGATGGTATACACACCTCAGTATCTCTTTAATTGTAAATTCACATTAGATTGGCGAATCTCACCACGTATTAACGTTATACTCTTATCTAGAATCAGTAAAGTCCAAGTTTCTTAAACAAAATATAAAAATAATAATAAAACCATTTATTTCAGGCTAGTAGGGCCCATAAATACATACCTTATAGACTAACATACATATTTTATAGTAAAACTAGCTGACCCGGCAAACGTGATAGTAGCCGATTCTCAGACCTACCGAATACGCATATAAAATTTGGTAAAAATCGGTCGCGCCGTTTCGGAGGAGTACGGTAACTAACATTGTGACATGGAAATTTTATATATTAGAATGAATGTGTTCATAGATAGCTTAAAACTATGTTAGTAGCACTTCAATGACACTACACAAAACCTACTTCAAATATGAATGGTTATTCCATAAAGGGCTGTCTCTTAGGGAAATGAAAAAGCTATTTGAAAAAAACCTGATAACTTATAAACGCACTTATAAAACCTGACATTGGCATTGAGGAGAAGGCAGTCTAGTCTACATACGAGTCCTACTTCTATAATTAAAAGCCAATGAAAACGCTTTAGTTATTGAACTTGACCCTGTATTTTCACCTTATTTGCAGACTTGTTTATCAATATCAGATGTCAGTGCACTCAGAATCGGTTAAGACGTTACGTTATTACCTTGGTGAAACCAGTCGTTGAACTTTTGACCGTTTTATACTGCGACTCGTGTTTGGGAACATGAACTTTAATCAACTACGCTTGCAATTGGCTTGCAAATGTTGTGCAACTCGGCAGTTGATGATTGCAATTCAGACATACCTACATAATCAATAACTACTTGAATATCATTGTTTAAATTGAGATGTTGGTGTTTAGATTTTGAAAATATAATATATAGATAGATAGACAATAATTTTAACAACAGATTGGTTTTATGTTCTCTTATTTGACGGTTACGGGTTCGATTCCTGCCGGATGCAAGTATTTATGCTTAAAAAATAATATTTGTTTCTGGTCTCGGTGTCTCTCTATCTATCTAATATTATAAAGAGGTAACGTTGGTAACATGTATGTATGTATGTATATTGGGGGTAATCTCCGAAACTACTAGACCGATTTCAAAAATTCTTTCACCATTATAGTACTTAATATTATAAAGAGGTAACGTTGGTAACATGTATGTATGTATGTATGTATATTGGGGGTAATCTCCGAAATTACTGGACCGATTTCAAAAATTCTTTCATCATTAGAAAGCTACATTCACCCTGAGTAACATAGGCTACTTTTGATCCCGATATTCCTACGGGATCGGGACTGAAACCGCGGGAATCTGCTAGTGTATAATATGTATGTAGGTATTTACAAAAGAAAAATAAATATAATATATCCATTGCCTAGTCGCCATAACACAAGCTTAGTAGCTTATCTATCACGGGACCAGATGGCGCTGTGTGATGTTCACGGAATAAAAACAAATGTTTTAATTATTATTCGAAGAGTTTTGGCTGTTTAGGACCACAATGAGATACCTATGACAACATCTGTAAATAATACCTCGCTTGGATATTCTGTAGTTTGTTCCAAGTGCAAACATTTTGTGGTCCCTTCCCTTATTATAAGTTAGTATAGAGTAGTTGTAAAATTATCGCAATTGTGGGTGTACACAGCAATCTATTTGACCAAGTCATTATGTAAACTTTGCGTCACAAAGTGAATCAATAGTACTGTATATCGACCTTTGAACTGACCGTGTCGACCACAATCGTCTTTTCTTCCTGTTGTGAATCGTGAACATATCGTGAATAGCAATTCTCTTAATTAATACTGAAACATTGGAGAACAATGATAGCACAGTTTTTATTAAGACTGACAATATTAGTTATTATCAACTTTTAAGTTATTTTCGGTTGGACCCTGCTAAACGTTCGGAGAACTTGTAAACTATTTGTGTATTCGTTTTATATTTATCTCTAAGTTTCATAAAGCGAAGTCGTTGTTTTTGTCTGTCTGTTTTTTAACTTCATAATTAACTTCTTGGAAACCATGATGCAATGGCGTTTATTTGCGTGATTTTCTGCAAACAGTAGTATTCATTATCGTTTAGAGAACTTCTTTCATGAATAAGACTCCTCCTTCCGCGCAGAGTCGGGTGCACTCGCTAGTACTCTTATAGTTTCAAAAAAGAAGATAAAGTTTGAATATACAAACGATTGTTATATACATATTAAGATTGACGCACTAGAAACCCATTTACTACCCATTTACATATATTTTTAGAAATTTTAAACGAGAGATTCTTTACGTAATTGTGTTTACCTATTTATAATTAAAAATGAAAAAATAATTGACTTAAAAATTAACAGATTTAGTGAAATAATATTTTACATTTGTCTACCTATCCAATACAAACTAAAACTATAAAAGTAAACTCATATTTCGGTTTTAATCGCGTGGTGTTTATTACTTCCTCCTCAATCCCGAAGAAGAGATATGTAAAGGTCTCGAACCGTTAAGCAATGAAACAATGCTAGAAGTTTTAAACTGCACGCAAATAAAACCGTAAATTAAGTTTAATTTCAATTTTCAACATTGCGATATTAGAAGAAAAATCTATATACTAGCTGACCCGGCAAACGTTGTTTTGCCTTATAAATTATAGATAGTAGCCGATTCTCAGACCTACTGACCTGCATATAAAATTTGATAAAAATCGGTCGCGCCGTTTCGGAGGAGTACGGTAACTAACATTGTGACATGGAAATTTTATATATAAGATTAATCCGAAAGTATGTATGTTTATTTGTTCCCTCTTCACGGTTAAACGGTTCGACCGATCTGGATGAAACGTCCACCAGGACGTCCAGGATATTTTTGATCCCGATAATCCCTCGGGATCGAGATTTACGTGGGTGAAAATGCGCAGCATGTATATTTATTTATTTATTTATTCAAAGAAAACATACAGCTTCTTATATTACTTATAGATAAAGTTATAATATAAATATTACGCTAGCCAAAACAGTTTTCAACTCTAAAAAATACATAGTTATGAAAGACTACAAAAATACAAAAAAAACGGGTGACAATGAGCATTTTCGTTATATTAATTTAAATTGGAATAGGGACAGAAACAAACTAACTTTGGAAGATAAGACATAATAATATGCCAACAACATAATTTTACCCAAAATCAAAATTGATATATATATATTATATATTGTTCTACATATACATATGATAAACCTTACTCGCCTTCAATTCCACTTACAAACCAGACAAAAACAATAACTATGTAGCAAAAGATACATAGTTATTGTTTATAACCCATCCTATAATATTTCCATTCCTCTTTCCTTCACTCAGGATCCATCAACCCAGAATGTTAGGCCTCCTTATCGGCTACTTCAGTCAACAGGAGCATATGTTCACACACGATAGCTTGGTACGGCTCCGCGACGAGGTTCTCAACTACAATGAAGATGTAAAGAGGAATTTTACTATGAAGTGAGCAAGTTACCTCGCTTGTAGATTCTTACCAGAAGCATTGCCATTGGCGGTCAAATAGCGAGTCAGTTTCAAAAACTGCTTGGCGCGCTAAAGAAAAACTTTAAACTTGCGCGTGTAGTACTATTTTCAAAGCATTTCGATATTTAAATATGAATTAGAATTAGTTAGATACAATACATGTTGTCTTTTGTATTTAACTAATTCTAATTAGTTCTGACAATCAAGCGTAGATTGAAATGATTTTCGAACATTTTGTCTTTTTTGGTAATATCGTAAATATTTATTATCACGATCAAATTTAAGTTTCTGGAATTGTATTTGATCTGCGCTGAGTATATATTAGTTTCCTACATTTGACTAGAGTAGTATGTAGCCAATTTCATAGTTCAGTAGTCTTTAGTTGATTAATTCATTTAATCTTTTTACTAAGTATATGAAATGGTAAATGTAGGTAGTTGGGTGAACGTTGTGTTCAATCATAGTAATTATATTCTGGAATGAATATAACGCAATTGCTGCTTTACATTGTATATTGTAGGTACAACGTATGTTCAATGGGTCGCGTAACCGATTCTGCCAAAACAAAGAGTCCGCTCTCCGCTTATTATACTGTGGTAATTGTGGTATAGCGCATAAAAAATGAGTTTAATTTCATATCAGCATCGCCAAAACCGAAGAATAAATCTAAGATGAATAAATCATTTAAATAAACATTTACCTGTTTTTGTTTCAGTTATGTAATTTCCTCTCTTATCATTATCAACTACCAGTATTTGGTTAGTTTTAATTGTAGTTATAAATACATTCAAATATTTATATTGCAACCTACCAACTTACTTAATTCTATTTGCTGAAGACTTAAAATAGCAACAATAGATATAAAATAAAGATTTCTCGGTGCTGCCCATGTTTTATCTAGAACATCAGTAAGTTTTTATATTCGTAGATAAACGCATGCACGTTTTTAATTTTAATGGTAGATTATGCAAATAGATTACTTATGTTATGAGAATAGAAGAACAATAGCTTTTTAGTTAGTCATTTGAATAGGAATTGGGACATTATTTAGTATTTCACAACCTATTCCAATAGTATAAAGAAGTAACGCTGGTAACTTGTATGTATGTGTATTGGTAATCTCCGAAACCACTGGACCGATTTCAAAAAATCTTCAACCAATAGAAAGCTACATTATTAGGGAGTTACATAGGCTCCTTTTGATCCCGATATTCCCACGGGATCGGGACTTACGCGGGTGAAACCGCGGGAATCTGCTAGTACTAAATAACGCTTTTTAGGGTTCCGTACCTAAAGGTAAAAACGGGACCCTATTACTGAGACTTCGCTGTCTGTCTGTCTGTCTGTCCGTCCGTCCGTCCGTCCGTCCGTCCGTCCGTCTGTCCGTCTGTCCGTCTGTCACCAGGCTGTATCTCATGAACCGTAATAGCTAGAAGGTTGAAATTTTCACAGAAGATGTATTTCGGTTGCCGCTACAACAACAAATACTAAAAACAAAACAAAGCAATTATTTAAAAGGGGCTCCCATACAACAAACGTGTTTCAAAAACTACAAGGGAATTCTAGTCGCGTAGTTGAGGTCGCTTCTGATTGGTCAAGTCAAATCGAGTTGGTCATGGAATTCAAAATGGCTGCCCTATCTGTCAAATATACTAGTCTGCCTTCACTGTCCAAAGAGTTTCTTACAAGTTTCAGATTTTCTTTGAATCAAAGTTGTTGTAAACCATTTTAGGGTTCCATACCCAATTGTGACAGTGGTACGGAACCCTTCGTGCGCGAGTTTCGCACTTGGCCGGGTTTTTTCTTAATTGATCAATAGTCAAGACTAGCATTTTACTTACAAAAGATAAATAGTCCACGATGAAATGATTACTAGTTAACACAATTTTAAGATTCCGCTCATTTTTCATTTGACCTTCTAGTCTAGTTTAACCTAGTTTCTGTCTGTCGACTTTGAAACTTCAAGTCACCGAAAAACCATGTGGAGCCTTCAGTAAATGTTCAAAACCATGGCTTAAACTTAGACTTCGGTTTCTAACAAAAGTTCTATCCTTCATTTGTTTTAGTTTTTTGTCGTTTCTTCACCTATTGAGTCTGCAGACATTCCTTAACCCTTGATTAACTTAAATTTAATACTTTACGGATTTTAACGTGCGTACGCTGACACTAAAAAAAGAAAAATATTATGTTACATTAAAACGTTTCTAATCAAAACTTTTTTCACCAGGATAGCACAGCCAGTGTTTTTGGGTAAACTGGTCGAGTACTACAGTCCTGAAAACACGAACATGCAACAGTCCGAAGCGTACATGTACGCTGGCGCCGTGATACTGTGCTCTGCTGCCAACGTGTTTGTTGTACATCCGTACATGATGGCTATATTGCATATGGGGATGAAGTTCCGTGTCGCTTGCTGCTCTTTGATCTACAGGAAGGTGAGTTGTACTCTACAGTCGGGGTATTGAGGCGTACATGTACGTTGAAGCGTGCGTGTACGTACGTCGCCGTAATACTGGGATGCTAATTAACAGCCTAAATAGGTGGTCGTATTGACTTGTTTGAAAGAAATTAATTGGAGTGCTTAGGCGCGTGCTAGGGATTTTCGGAAATGTGTATTAAGTACATGATTTACACAAATAGAGTTGAATGCTTATAGGTGCTTGTAGCATAAAACAGACTTGCATTGAGTCAATGTCAATGTACATGTTGCACATTCAAATAATCCTGAACCGTTCGTGTACATTGTTATCGATTTTCCCATTTTCTACCATAAAGTATTTGGTGACAATAATAGTACATTATGATATAAGTGCGGTAAGTTGAAAATTACAGCCGAGGCGATATTGCTAGCCCGAGCCGTAGGCGAGGGCTACAAGAAAGCAGAGGCTGTAATTATCGAAGCGCACGTATGTCATACGACGTTTTATAACACATTTGCGAGGAAATCAAATAAAAACAATACAGCGAAAAGAAAAAGCGCGCGGAATAATTTTTATTTGTTCACAAATTAGCGATGCGCGGGCATCAGTGCTTTTTTTTTAAGGCAACGGTACAAAAACAGCCAGTATTACTAATAAAGTAAATTAATATTTTTTTGTTTCTGTTACAGATGTAATTTACTGTCAAAATGAATTAAATTAAAGAATTAAATGTTTATTTTTTATATTTTATCTCCCAAAGTTAATTTTATTCATAAAATATTGACCACTTTTCTGACATAAAAACTTTTTGATTTGCTTTCTTTGCTTTTTTTTTCTTAAGATTTAAAAAAGTACCGTTGGTTTTAGACGGAGCATGATAAACCGTACGTGTTACCTTATTAGAAAGAAACTCGTGCGTTTTACTTTACGATTACGCACAAGTACGTAATGACATACATTACGATATTGAAATTGGTGAAATAAGAGGCCCTTTACGAGCAAATGTGTTATAAACAATTTAACGATGCAATGCTAACATGGTAAATGGGTCGTTCTGTCTTTAATTTATTAAAGACTTCCACTCCAATTACTTTAATGGTTCAAGACGAGGACGATTAACAATTTATCTATGTATATACTCAATACTTTATACTATGTATTGAGTGCAATAAATATATTTGTTTATGTGACATTACATAATTTATTTATTTTCCTATACTTAATCAACAGTTACAGATGTGCTGTAACCGTTGATTTAGTACGCAATTCGTAAAGTGAAAAATAAATTCTGATTAGTCAAGCGTGTTTTAACTGGACATTTTTGGTCTGATTCGTCAAGCACTGCAAAAGTTCTAATTTTGTTTCGATTCGTAAAGCCTTATTTTTGTTCCAACTGGTCAAGTCAATAAAAAGTTCTTATTCGTTAATAAAAATCTAAACTTATTTAATCAATTGAACAACATTATAGTTGAGGTATTTTTAACCTCAAATATAATGTTGGTCAATTGATGAGGAAGTTTATTTCTCACTAGTGTCCTGATTTATTTACATGTAGTTTAGTTTGATTTTCCTTGTTGCGTTTGAAAATAGTTTGTTGATTGAAAATTAAATTACTGAGTGGATAGGAAATAAACAAGTAAGGACCTAATAGCTTGCTCTTGCTTTCCAAGGTTTTCAGCACGTCTCAGTCACTAAAACACCAAAAAACTTCACAAAAACCATCTTCAACACCGACACAAAACAGAAGCTCGCCGCCGAACTCAGCTTCTTTTTCCGATCTACTTTTTACTATTTTAGGGAATGGTCCAATTAGAACTTTTGCATTGCTTGACGAATCAGAACGAAAATGTCCGGTCAAACCACGATTGACCGATTGGAATTTATTTTCTACTTGACGGGTTGGGTACTAAATCGAACCGTTGTATATAATCTATTTTAAACTAAATTCAATACTTAAGTAAAAAAAACAAATTTATATTTATCAATTTTATTAGTAACGTAGGTAATTTAAGAAAAATACTCAAATAAAAGATATAAAATTTAAGTACAAAAGATATGGTATTATGAATTGACGCATCATAATATTATTATATTATTTGGTTGTCTTGACTCGGAATTGTGTGTAAAACACCTATGAATGTAGATAAACCTGTAAATAATTCATGGACGTGTATAAAATTCCAAAACAATGAAGATTGATCGATGTTTCTTTGGTATTACATAACATATTGTTTGCAATAGTACTTAGTAACAGATACGTACAACTATGTCTCTGGCCTTCACTGCGTTACACACTGCTGAACTACAGGAAAATTGCTAGTCATTTAGAATCTGTAAAATCAGCCGTGCAGTTGTGACAATAATGGCCATCTGCTACGATGACCTATTTAGATAATGAATCTGTTTTAACTTGTACTCATTGACGCGAAAGTTCTTTCTAAGGTCGCATTCTCCATTCTTACGGATGGCTGTGTGCCGGCGCACGGAAATTTGCGCATAGGATTGTATGTGCGTCTCCGCTGGCGGTACGCTGGCGGAACGCTAGCGATGATCGACACACTTACAATCCTATACCTATGCTAGTTTCCGCCGGCGCGGCGGGCAAGTCCGCTGGTCTAGCGAATCTCACCAGTGCTGCTATTTACTTAAAAATAATGCTCTTAAACGCGAACTAGGAAATGATGTTAATTTATAATAATTTAGTTTTTTTTTATAAGAAGTCGTTTCGCCACGCAAAGAGGAAAAAACGCAAGTCGTAGCCCTTGTAAGTAGGTTCCGATCCTCGGTTTAAGTTCGGTCTATCTGTCTGTCTGTCAAGACCTTTTTTCATCTACATTTATTGTTTTAATAATTCGGGTATTACTTAGTTCGATGTAGGTAGGTACCAATCATGTCAAAAGTATAATGGTTTCATGGAAATTTCCATGACACCAAAATGCATGTGAGCTATTAACATGCATCGCGAGGAAACCCGTGTCTTAAAATTACGTAATGTACGTAGCCCAATAATAAGGCTACGTACTGAAAACGCCCGGCGAAACCATGTTAATAATAAATAAACTATTGGTTTTTCGATTTTAATCGCGTGCTGTTTATTCCTTTTAGCATTGTTTCAACGCTGACCTGTAAACGCCTCGTAACGTCGAGACCTGTAAAGGGAAAAAGTCAATTTTAAATCTAGAAAGCCTAATAAATATTTATTACAATTTCATTTAAAATTTTGATGAAACACTGAAAACTTAATGAAAATGAGTTACCTACTTATTGTTTATTTTAACTTTACGTAGAAAAGCTGTGTCAATAGTAATGACGCATGTTATGGTCTGGTGCAGTATTCCTTGCACACGAATAGTCAATAGTCATCCATGGCCCATATCAACAGAAAACCAAACACACTTATGTCAACTACTAAAAATAAAAATTGGTTACGCTGCCGTTGCTAGGCTGGTTTAAAAACCAGCCTAGCAACGGCAGCGTAGCCAGAAAACATACAGAGTTACTAAAGTTTTAACTTTGAATCCTATGGATGTTTTCAAAATTATGTATAACTCTAGGACGAAAATCGTGTAAGTTTTAAAAGTAAATTCTTGTAAAGTATTTTAACAGTCGTTAAAAGTCTTCAAAAACCGAGCACAAAACTAATAAATTAATAATATTGCATGACGTTACACACAGCGCAATCTGGCCTCAAACTAAGCACTAGGCTTGAACAGTCATCAAAGGACTTCTTAGGGTACTAGGCGTAAATATGGGAACTAGACAATGAATAAACTACATATTATACTTTTTTTTATGTAAATACATAGGTACATATGATACATAGAAAACACCCAGACCAGAAATTCTGTTCTGTTATTCTTATTATTATTTTATAAAAAAAAATACTATCACAGTTATTAAAAGTCTCCAGGAACACAAGTCTAATACAGTTAAATTAATCCACAGTCGCTTCGGCTATCGAAGACAGCACTCGGTGAGACGACGGTCGGTCAAGTGGTGAACCTTCTCTCGAACGACGTGAACCGCTTCGATGTGGCGATCATCTTCCTCCACTACCTGTGGATCGGACCGCTGGCTACCGTCATCATCACGTACTTCATGTGGCTGGAGATCAGTTGGGCGGCTGTTGTGGGTGTCGGGTTCATGTTGGCGTTTATACCTTTGCAAGGTGAGTGTTGATGGTTTTTTAGGGTTCCGTAGGCAATGTGTAAAAACAGAACCCTTTTACTGAGACTCCACTGTTCGTCTGAGGGTCTGCCTGTCATGAATTTGTATTCCAAGAACCGAGCTAGATAGGATCTGTTGCCCCTTACTGAATAAATTAAAGATTGAAGTGTAGCTCTCATACAACAAATGTCATTTTTTTAATGATAATGGTACGAAACCCTTCGTGCTCGAGTCTGATTGGCACTTGGGCAGTTTTTTATTTGAGTTTGACTCTCTTATCAGCTGACAAGTGATGATGCTATATCTTAGCACGATGGGTCGTGACAAACCGAGGCCGAAGCGTCTCACCAAGCCTTTTAGCACCACCCAGCGTTCACGTGTGTGAAAACTAACTTACTAACTTAATCCCACGGTTGCGAGCTACACGAATAATACCCAAGTTAAGTTTCAAACTAGCATAACTTTGGAAAATTTAAAAATTCCATGATTTGGGTACAATTTAAACCAAAGTCTTCGCTTAACCTTAGCGGTGTAGGTATTACAAACTGTGCTATAGACATAAATCTTAAATAAGTATATCATCATAATAATAAAACCATTTATTTCAGGCAACAAAGCCCCATAAATACTTGCCTTATAAACTAACATACAAATTTGTCACTTGCATGACAGTTAAAGTTATACTTAGTTGTACGTATAACCTTAACTTAATAATAAGTTAAAGTATACTTGTGCAGACAGGGATAATCGCCAGGATGGTGTCCACTTCATAGTTTGCGAGTGAAATTGTTATTGAAAAGGCCTTTACGTGTTGGCTTTGGCTCCACGCACGCCTTCCAAAAGTCGGGGATCCATAGCCCCGTGAAACTGGAAGTAGAAGTATACTAGACTTAAACAACAGTAAAACCAAAAATATTATCCATGTGGAATATTTTTCCAATAAAATATGGTCATAAAACAATCGTCATTTTGATTCACATAAGAATATTAATATCCATGGTTTATTCACAGCATATCTCGGCAAACGCACATCAGTCCTGCGTTTGAAGACTGCCCTTAGAACCGACGAACGAGTGCGTCTCATGAACGAGATCCTATCGGGGATTCAAGTGATCAAGATGTACACGTGGGAGAAACCGTTTGCTGATCTCGTCGTCAAGGCTAGGAAGTGAGTACCTTACTTGCTATATCACACATAAGCAGCGCCTTGGGGTTTACAGTAAGTCACAGTTTCGCGTAAGAATTGATCCCGGTCTTCAGCTATCTGCATACCAAGTTTAATTGCAATCGGTTCAGTAGTTTTCGCATGAAGGTACGCCGTAGTAGTCGTCTGATAGGAGAGTAGAAAGTCAACTACATTTCTATGTGAATATTGTTTGGATGGGAATATTGTTATCCATCCCTAAACTGTAACAAAGTTCGTCTACTTCGGTCTCATTAGATTTAGTTAATTTCAAACTTGGTTTGAGTATCCCTCTAAATGTTTTTTTTTTCGTGACGTTTGCGTAAACGTAATTTGTAAGTTGACGTAACGCAAAACTTCAACTTGCTTTATACAGGTTTTACGTTAACGCAAAACTTGATAGTTTTCGAAAACTCGCACTACAGACGCCTACCGTCCGTTTTTACGCCGAAATCTCATAACTGATTCTGACTTCTTATTAGCGGTAGATTTTGTAACCTAACCTAACCTAACCAAATATGCTATGTATGATTTAAGTACTTTTTATTGTGATCTCAATCATAGACTTAAACGAAGAAACCACACGCACGACTAGCACATAAAACTTACATTAATGTTGTCATACATTATGTTGTTTGAACAACAACTTTCAATGTCATACAATTAGATTAGGGTACGTTAACTTTCCTATATTAATTTGTAACCCGATATAAGGGCATAACAGTTATGTCTACTCTTACGTACTTACGTTATCTTTAGCTTATTGCATAGTTGGAGTACCTTTATGATAATAATGTTTTGGTAAACAATAGCTGGTTGGGTTATTGAAATGAATAATGAGTCAAATCCTAAAGCTAAGTTATAGATATTTAAATGGCAGTTATCTTATCCTATCCTACAAATACATATTATTAAGATGATAGTTTGTGTTCAAAAAAATAACAAATCAAATAAAAAATATGTTTATTCAATAAGATATTCACATGATCGTTTTAAGGAGTCAGTAATGTAGTGTGTCTTCGGAACGTGATCTCCAATGTGAAGAAGACACAAGAAACTCGTGGGGTTTTTTTGTTGCAGTGATCATATTATGTAATTCACATTGTGGCAAATTTAGAACTATACTATAAAGTTTACCAACAGTATAAGCGCGAAATTAACTCAGTCTGTCTGTTACAATAAGTTTGTAAAAGTTGTAAAAGAAAAACACAATCACATTCACAAATTCACAACCCGCCCATTTCGATCCCGTAGGAATCATTTTATGCCGATATTCCTACGGGATCGGAACTTACGCGAGTGAGATCGAAAGACACAGCTAGTAGTTCAATAAAGCTAAATCATGTTTTGGTTATCAAATTCTACCTACAATACAATTTTTTTTGCCAAAACTTGTGAAAAATGGTCTGAAAATAACATGAAAAACCAATTTAACTGTAGGTAACGTTATCACTTACGTCACAAAAAGCATTGTTTAGTAGATGTACGTCCTTCTAATTTGATGACGATGACGTCTTTTCGCACGGAGTTTTGTAAGGTTTTGTCGCGTGGAATTTCTAAGGTTGCACTGTGACATGAAAGATTGGTCAACAATACACGAAATAATTAATGGTTACTGAGCAAAAGTAACTTCCAAAAGTTCCAAGGCCTAATTTGTATTACGTAGTGGCAGTCTTCGGTTACAGCTTGACACCACAATACAATACTAAATATCGGATACACCACATATACTTAATACTTTCTTAATTGTAAACTAGCTAGGCCCGCGGTTTCACCCGCGTAAGTTCCGATCCAGTGGGATTTACGGAATTAAAAGTATCCTATATCCTTCTCCAGGGTCCCATAGAGATAGCTCTATATTAAATTTTAGTAAGTTAGTATTAGTAAGATAAGATACATACACATTAAAACATATAGAAAACACCCAGAAACAGAAACAAAGATTGATCGTTAGCATTGCTAAGGTAGAATGTTAGCAAATTACATAACTAATTGATTTATTACCGTTGTAAACTTTATTGCTTGGTTGATAACGACTTAATTTATGATACTCACATGTAAAATTATGAATGAATCCTCCTTTATTGTCGAAATAACGAATTGTTAGGTATATATATCATTATTATTACACGGGTCTAGAGTCTAGATCGCGTATGAATGTATAAGATGATTATCTTGAATCGTTCTAGGGATTGAAAAGTTGAGGAAGAAATTCCGTTTAGTTATTTTTGAGTTTTTTAGTTGTAGATAGACGCTGTAGCCCTGCGCTGCTTATAGTATTTTTTAAAAGTCCTTAGATTTACAAAACACAATAATCGTTAAAAACCTAGTCTATCCTAAACTTAGAAGACATTTAAAATTTAAAGTTTATTAAGAAAACTTTTATTATAGTTTAGATAATAAAAGTTCGTTTATTTAGTTAAGAAAAATCTGAACCAACTTATTTGTTCCACAGACGTGAAATAAAGCAGATTCGAGCGACGTCTTACATCCGCGGTGTGCTGACCTCCTTCATAATGTTCACGACAAGAATCTGCTTGTTCTGTTCGATCCTGGCGTACGTTCTCGTCAACAACGTGATCACGGCGAAACAAGTGTTCGTCGTCACCAGTTTCTATAATATATTGAGGCAGACTATGACTGTTTTCTTTCCACAGGGTAAGTTCAAAGCTATTATATTATATTGCACGTGTAAAAGTTAAGAGGGTAGACTGGCGCTTCCCCTATACAAACGTATTAAGGGTTCTGTACCTCAAATGGTAAAAAAAAGAAACTTTAGGAATAGGATCGCTCGCTTGTCTGTCTCCTTGTGTGTCACTACTGATTTTCTCAGGAACGGGATTTGTTTTTTTTATACCAGACCAGCGGAGTCCCGCCCATAAGTCCCGATCCCGTGGGAATTTCAAAAAACCCTTTCTTATCGGATACCTACCTACATCATATAAAGTATACACGCTCTCCACATTTCAGCACTCTACTATCAGCGGCTTAAGCTGTGCGTTGATCAATCAGTCAGACAAGCATGTTATAAAAATAAATATTTACCATTTTGATGTTGTAGGTATAGCACAAGTAGCGGAAGCGACAATATCAATAAAGCGTCTACAAAACTTCATGTTGTACGAAGACACAAGTAAACCCGTGCCCGGCCTCGCTGAAATACAAACATCCACTAAGCCTAAGCCTAAGAAGGGTGACATTAAAAAAGAGTCCGCTTCTTCGGTGCAGGAGCAAGAAGAGGATACTAAAGAAAAGGAAATTATACAAACGGAAACCAAAGATAAAGAAACCTTGATTAAAGAAGAAACAAAAGGGAATGGTTAGTTATATATTTTACTTGAAGACTTAGGCCACACACTGGCCTAAGTCGTCTCTCCAAATGTCAAGTCCTTAAGATCAACTCTATTATAGAGAAGATCTTTGGCACCAGCCGATCTTGAATGGTCATGGGTTAAGCACACTTGATGCGGTCATTACTTAGATGGGTGACCGATAATATGTGTTGAAAAAAATTCGTTTTCTTGAGCTCCTCCGTGCTTCGGAGCAGTTGGTCCCGGTTGTTATCTCTGATAGCAGTCGTTAGGTCAACTTAGCGGCCTGATAGGGCGACCTAGCACTAGGTGAGCCACATCACTACAATACAATTCAGTCATTCAGTCCATCAAACAGTCAGGACTTAAATTTTTTTCTGCATAGATATCAAAAAGCAATTATGTACCCCTTTGAACCAGGTGCCACAATAGCCCCATTAGAATCCGGCGAGGAAGACGACCAAGAACTGGCAGCTCGGGTGGAGGAGGACGCGCGAGGCGTTCGGTTGAAGCACGCGACTGCCAAGTGGATACTATCACATCCCGAGAACACTCTCACTGATCTGTCGCTTACTATCAAACCTGGCAAGTAAGTACCTGTACATATCCTACTAATACCTATACTCCTATAAACTGCGTCCTACGGTTTCACCTGCGGAAGTTGCGATCCCGTGCGAATATCGAGATAAAATTTTTGTCTTAATCCACAGATGTTTAGCTATCTGATTACTCGTTTACTTACTCATTTACACACAAACTTTCTGATTATAATATTAGTAGAATGTGAAAGTTTGTGTTTGTAACCATTATGTTTGTTACTCCTTCACGCACAACCTACTGAACCGATTGCGATGATTGGTATGCAGATAACTGAAGATCTAGATTAAAGGGTAATTTTATTCCCGATTTTCCCACGGATTGGGACTTATGCGGGTAAAACTGCGGGGCGCTGCTAGTGTAAAATAATTAAGAGTGTTAAAGCCGGGCTACTAAAATCCAAACTTCAGCTCCCGATGGGATCCGAACCTGCAACTGCGTTAGTCGTATATATTATTCGGAATAATCGTATAATGAAAAGTATCCTATTATTAGGGCTTTGTACCCCAATACTAAGATTTTAGTACTGTTTGTCTGTCTGTCACTAGGCTGTATCTCATTTTTTTTCTGTTTTAGTCACATTCCTAAACATCCCTATGTTATTCCCTCAGGTTAATAGCAGTAATAGGTCCAGTGGGTGCCGGCAAATCGTCTCTCCTACACGTTTTATTAAAGGAATTACCTTTGATATCGGGGACCGTCCACGTCGGAGGTACGGTGTCGTACGCTAGTCAAGAACCTTGGCTGTTTGCAGGTAAACTATACTATTTTTTGTTAGCCTCCTAATTTGTCCCACTGAAGGGCGCAGGCTTTCTGTTTTGCGGTAAGACGCCACGGAAGCCAACTCCGGATTGGCGAATGTCCCATGTCTCCGGACCGTGTTGAGCCCTAGGACATGTCGGTTTTCTCACTATGCTTTCCTTCACTATAAGACCGAAGTTTATGCGCTACATTATGTCTCTCTTAAAATTTAGGATTTATATGCAATTCTGCTTTTGACACGGTCATAATAATCTGTGCACTTTCCTTAGTTGGACGCACAACGACGGCTTTCAGATCTACATATCCGCCCCGTGCGGGCTAGGTGCACATTTATAGTTACTGTGTACCCAAAGGGTAAAATTGGAACCACCCTTTTACTAAGAATCCCCCCGTCTGTCTTTCTGTCACCGTTATAGATGGACAGTTGAAATTTTGGCTTGGCCGGTTTTGTTAGACGTCCCATGCTTAGCTTTATACTTTATATGCATTATAATAATTCATTTTGTATATTTTTTACTTTCAGGTAGTGTGAGACAAAACATACTCTTCGGTCAAGCGATGGACCGGCCGCGGTATAACGCTGTGGTAAGAAGATGTGCACTCGACCGAGACTTCCAATTGTTTCCGCAGGGGGATAAGACTGTGGTCGGCGAGAGAGGAGTCAGCCTTAGTGGAGGTTCGTGTTTTATTCTATACTTTAGCACCGTCCTGCGGTGTCTGTCTGGATCCCGCGGGATTTTCCAAATATTTATATCTATTTATTCACTATAATTATGTTAAAAATCAGAATATACACAATACATAAGCTCGACATGATTTGCTCTATTGAGCGTATAGTATTTATAATTGTACCTAATTAATTATAAATACTATAAAACCCTTTTCTTAGTGGATACCTACACACCACAAAGAACACACTCTCCAAATTTCATGTCTCTAGGACCAGCGGTTTAGTCTTTACGCTGATATAGAGTTCAGTCAGTCAGGACTAGTATTTGTATGGATATAAAATTGACTGACTGACGCACTGCCAAAAATGCTGGACCAAAAAAACTTGAAATTTGGAATGTGAGTTGTAGATATCAGTAATATCGATTAAACGGTTTGAAAAAGTGATTTTTAGAAAAGTATAATTTTAATTTCATTTAAAATCTGAATACTAAAAATGGTTTTAAAAAAGCATTGAAATACCAAAATACTTTTAAAATTTACTATTTCAAATGCAAAATACCAAATACTTATGCGTTTTGTATTTCAAATGCTAAATGCAAAATAGGTCTTTGGCATTTTGTATTTGCGTTTTAAATAGAAGTATTTCAAATAAATCGCATCTCTGTCGGTCACACGGAGTTTTCCATTAAAAATTCCGGGAAGATCCTTATTAATATCAATATTTAAATGCAAATACGTAAATAAATATCTCTACTTAATTCTGACATCTGGATATCACCATAGAAAGGGTTTTTGGATCCCCACTTCTCGTATTGACCATTAGGAACAAACAGACGCGCCGCGGCATAATAATAGACCTCGTTATATTGGATACTAATCTAAGTTTTCCACCTCGATTATCCTATTAAACTATCTCTATTGATTGTCAATAACTGCAATTGACCTACTCATATAAAATTGATAGTAATTGGACGTAAAATTGGTCTCTTATCGTGAATTAATATTCAACGACCGTTTTCCTGCTCATTATTTTAGATTAATAATTCTTCCTTGATCGGGTAACATGTTACTCAAGAATGTCTCATAATGAAAGTAGATACAATACAAAAAAAATGAGGTTAGCAAGTTTGTGTTATTTTTTTTTAATTTCCATCCATTGCGAGGTTTCATTTCAAGATTAATTGTGTCCAGCTGTTTTGCCACGTGTAAGTCCCAATCCCATAAAATTTCGAAAAATTCTTTCTTGCTGGAAGCCTACAACATATAACAAATTTTAGCTCAGCGGTTTAGGCTGTACGTAAATCCATCCGTCCAGTCAGTGAGGCCAAAGCCTTTTATAGATTAGCTAAGTTTTATTTTATTTTTATTCTATTCTGTCCATAGCTGAGCGTTAACTCGTTAATCCGTTAATCGTTAATATGTTAACGGACACGTTAACTTCCGTTAATATGCAGAAGTCCGTTAAACGTTAATCCAATGCCTACTATTTACCGTACGGCACCGGCGCAGGCTTGCAGACGAGAACTTCAACATGTTAATGTTCATGAAGGGGAATATGCACCGTATGTCCGACGATTAAATGACACATTTAAATTATAAACGTGTTTTGTTTTGTCCCTAACCTGTTAACTTCCAGAACCTACACCAACAGGTTTTATAAGTTCACTAACGCAACGATATAAAAATGCAATTTTACACATATTAACGGATTAACGATTAAGGTTAATTTGCCGAAATTAACGAAATTAACATTCTTCCGAAATGTAACGCTCTAACGTTTAACGAAGCAATTTTTTTTGTAGCGGATTAACGATTAACGAAGTAAACTATTTGATTAACAATACCCAGCTATGAGTCTATCCGACTACAGAGCAAAGGTCTCCCTTTCAAGAGAGGGCAAGACAAGACAGGGAATAGTGGAGAGACCTCTACTCTTCCCTGTCTTGTGCTAGTTAGTTCCAGTGCGTAAAAAAAATAATGAAAGTTTATTTACTAAAATATTTTCAAGAGTTTACCTTACCTTAGTTTTAGTCCTCGCACAAAGAAACTCCTGAAACGCGGGAGACCTATATACAGGATTTTCCAGGATTTGATCTTTATCAGCAACACTATTGATCGGTAGTAATCGGTACAATCAACCATTTTAGTTTTTGTCAAAATCGGGGACGCAACTCGTTTCAGCATTTTTCACTATCTCTACCTTGCTATTATAAATTATGCCATTTTTAAGTGCCAGACCTGGTATAAACCATGATTTACTATGGCTAATTCATGGCTTAAACCAGGTCTGGCCTTAAAACTGATTTTATATAGCAAGGTTATAGTTTAGTTAGGATATCCCCCTGAAAGCCCGTTTAAATGGTTCAACCTGTTTACAATTATGATTTTCAAATACTTCGTTTAGTATAGGTACATGTATAAAAGAAGTACCTAAAGATTAAAATAAATATCCTCTTCCCCCTATCGCCAGGTCAGCGCGCGCGCATATCGCTGGCGCGCGCGGTGTACAAGCGCGCCGACATCTACCTACTGGACGACCCGCTGTCGGCGGTGGACGCGCACGTGGGCCGGCATCTCTTCGAGTCCTGCATCGTGGGCTACTTGCGCCACGCCACCAGGATCCTCGTCACGCACCAGCTGCAGTTCCTGAGGGATGTTGATCAGGTCCGTTTATACTGTAGACAAACTACACTCTTAGGGCGAGGCCAGTCGAGTGTAAAATTTTGAATTGTGAGTGACTTTTCGGTCGCGCAATTACTTTTTAAAGAATCCGCCGTGTATCGCCGGCAGAGAATAGGGTTACCCCATCTATTCCCGCGGGTGGCGTAAATGGCGACTAAGGGATCTGAGTGACGTGATGTATGTTTCTGGTTCTGGGTGTTTGTAAATGTATCATGTACATATGTATGTACAATAAAAAAGTACCTAGTTGCTAAGTTTGGGGTTGATTTGCGTTATCTGCAACATCCTGCAATGTTTATTTATTTTTTTACCCGACAGAAAGTAACCAAAGAAGCTGGCAGCATTTCCCCTTTGGAATACAATAGCCATCCTTTGCACCGAATAAATCCGAATCTTACACGCGAAAAATAAGCAATATATTCAAACATCCACAGATAATAATCCTAAAGAACGGTTCAATAGCGGCTGCGGGTAACTTCGACACTCTAAGCGCGTCGGGTCTCGACTTCGCGACGTTGTTGGCGCGAGACGAGCAAGACGACGAGAAACCGACGACCGAGCCGGCGACCGGGGAAGACGACTCATATCTCTCTATACAGGGCAGCTTTAGGAAGAGGCAGATGAGCATACATTCTGTAAGTTTTCAACTATTTTATCATTACCTGAAAACTCTAGATGAGCCACACCACTATACAACATAGACATTGACAGACATTTATTTGTTATAACAACACACATAAGTACACAGAAAAATAACAGAAAAGGTTATAAACACAGATAGTTATAATAGGTGGTCCGTTGTGCTAATGTGTGTTACAACAGCAACAAAAGACATCTGCAAAGACTCAGCATTTGCCAACTACGCACGGCTTGGCGCTGTTTATTTGCCGAAACCTTCAGTAGGTCATTGTCGATAGGAAGAAGCCTATTTGCCTATTTTATACGCGGTTTATCATTCATTCGTCCGGAGTAGGAATAAAAGTTTGAATGGATGAACTTATTATCTAAAGTCTCATTTGGATTCATTTAAGATTAATACTTAAATGAATTTATATTGGTTTACCAAGTTTAGGCGGCCATACTCTGTTTGTACTACCCATATAGTACAAGCGTACTACCCATATAGTACAAATATTAGATCGGACCCTTAAAATCGATTAGCTGAAATGTAGATGCTGTAGCCGAAAATCGGTTATGAAGTAAAATAGTACAAGCGTAGTTGCTTAGTTTAGAGCTAGATGGCGTTGTGTGTCCTATATTCATCCCGAATTTGTGAACCAGGTGAGTTCGGTAGACAACCTCACAGCTACAGCGCCGCCCGAAGGCGGGCGCGAGGAGGCGGAGATGCGGTCCAAAGGGTCGGTGTCGTCGCAAGTGTACGGCGCGTACCTGCGGGCCAGCGGGCACGCTGTCCTCGTCGCCTTTATGGTGTTTGTGGCCGTGTTGGCGCAGCTGCTCGGATCCGGCTCTGATTGGTGGACTAGCTATTGGTAAGCCGTAGAACAAAGCTTTCTCTTTTAAGTTGTTGCATAGCTTTTATCGCGGGCTTTGAGCGCGGCCACCAAATCAAGAAATTCCGTAACATAAATAAAACCTAACACTCCCCACTCAGCCTACAAAATAAAAAAATAATTATAATTGCATAAGTTGATAATAAATGCTACGCATAGCTTTAACGCGGCAGTTCCCGAGTCCCACAACTTTTTTTTTATTGCACTGGGCTTTCATTGAAATATTTGAAGGAAAAATACTTCTGCAAAAACACAACGCACGATCGACGCTGAGCGGGTTTAGAACCAACAACGGATCTTTACTCAATCCGGGAGTAATGACTTAGCCAATTAGTCTACCGGCGTCGCTGACTCGTGCGCTATATCTTTGCATCTGTATGTTACTATCTGAGACAACTTAGGCATGTTCAGCGACGATCATGCGTTGTGTTTTTGTAGAAGTATTTTTTCCTATATTTCTTTAAAACAAAGTTGATTGTTTAGTTAGATGTACCTACAGAAGAAGCCCTCCTACGTTTTCTTATTAAGTCGTATTTTCTGACTGAGTTTTACTGTAATATCTGTGTGTTCGTTTTAGGGTAAATTTAGAAGAAGCTCACCCAAGTAAAATGCTTCGTCAAATGGAAAACAACACGAACCCAGCCGTCTTCGCCAGCAACTTCACAGACAAACTCATCGACGACGTTCAGTTCGGGACGGGGCCCAGTAGATACGAATGTATTTATATTTACAGCGGTAAGTACTGTTTTATTATTGACAATTTTTAATAACTAGCTGCGCCTCGCGGTTTTACCCGCGTAAGTCCCGATCCCGTGGGAATATCGGGGTCTAAAGTAGACTATGTTACTCTTCGATAATGTAGATTTTTAGTGAAAGAATATTTGAAATCAGTCCAGTAGTTTTTGAGTTTATTCATTACAAACATACGACACTCACACACAAACACACACACACACACACACACAAATACATTTGTTTTTCTCTCTTTATAATATTAGTGTAGTAGTAGAGCACACATATCTAAAAATTGAGAATCTATATTAAATCTAGAAGCATTTCTGGCATTTTATAGAGTCTATTGAAGAACAAGGTCTAGCTTCCCAAATCCGCATTTTTAATAATTAAAAGGGGAGCATTTTACTCGTAAAAAACGACCAAAAAGGTTTCTTGTTGGAAGGTTCGGACAATCACACCTATTAGTAGGTTGCAGACTAAGATAAAACACGCTGACCTATTTACACGCGATTTGAGCGGGGAATAGGTTCTAACAAACCTATTCTTCGCTAAGAATCCTGAGTGGAAACGCTGCCATAATTTGTCCGTACATCTTTCATCATTTCTGTTACAGCCATGATAATATTACTAGTAGTAATATCCCTGTTCCGTTCGTTCCTTTTCTTCTACATGGCGATGCGAGCGTCCACAAACCTTCACAACACCATGTTTTCTGCCATCACTCGGGCTCCGATGAGGTTCTTCCACGTCAACCCGTCGGGCCGGATATTGAACAGGTTTTCAAAGGATATGGGGTCTGTCGATGAAGTGCTGCCTTCGGCGTTACTTGACGTTTTACAGGTTGGTATAACAAATACAAATAAATTGAATAAACTTTTTAAGTTCACACGATTTGTTAACATAGTTACACTTCCCCGGGTCTATATCGCGTATTATTAGTTATTATAAAATGGAAAACCCGGCCCGACCCGGGAAAATGTAACTATGTTAACAAATAATCAGCAAAACACGTTTTACAAAAGATTGGTCAATGACAAAGTTATTGCTGCCTATTAGATTTGGTACATAAAGTTTGCTAATGGTACCCATACTCATTCACTTACTTTTAAACGATGACTAACTTTATGTAATGTTTGTCTTTTACTACTACTGTGAAGTTTCAGAGTTAATACTCGAAAAATGACGTGAAAGCAACAATTTTATTAGTTTCAATCGAGATTCGTTAGCAACAGACTAACATACCAGCTAGCTTAGCGTGACAGCACGAGATACATTTTGTTGAATCGACATAAAGGTTCCCCTCTTTTCGTCGTCGTCTCGTCGTTCCAGAGAAGGAGACGGAATCTTTAAGTCGACTCGACATAATGCTTCTCGTGCTGTTATGCTAGCCTAGCAGGTCTCCGAATCTCAAAATCCCCATTTATAATTTTATTTACATTAATATTTTACTTTTGTTTCCAGATCGGTCTCTCTCTAATCGGTATAGTGGTAGTGGTAGCCATAGTGAACTACTGGCTTCTGGTTCCAACGCTGGCCATCAGCGTCATTTTCTACGGGCTGCGGATATTCTACCTCGCGTCGTCGCGGAGCATCAAGCGGCTCGAGGGTGTGAGTGAGTTATCTCACACGCGCACTGCGCTTTCTTATACCACACTCACACACAGGCACAGTCCACAACCCTCGTCACACACTAGTTTATCATAGTCAAAGACAATAGAACCAATTGACAATATAAGCATACCCCCCTCACGAAAATGATACGTCGATTTGGTAGTAGTTACTGAAGCTACCGCCTCACTATTTTAAGTTCTAAGTATAGATAGGTAACGCATCGGCCAATCACAAAGTTTGATTATTACCTCACCCCCTGCCCGCAATGGTGAGGTATGCTTTGTAGAAAAATTTGCGGCATTTGCAGTCAATTGGTTTTATTGTCTTTGATCATAGTTTATGTATGACAAAGGGAGAAATAAGTCACCTGTCAAACAAAAAAACTACATTTCATCTTTAATTACCTATGCCGTCATGTTGGTAGCAAAACAAAAAAGTCTTGCCTTAATATCTTGAATGTGCTATACCCTAAACCTTGAATACAGGAAGATTCGTTCATTCATTATTTATATATACAAATCCCCCTAAATTCAAGATAGCACATTAATTTTTTTGTATTTTGCACTTTTTTGTTTTGCTACCAACATGACGGCATAGGAATTTAAAGATGAAACGCACTCTAATAGGTTCATCCGTTCGTGAGCTACGATGCCACAGACAGACAGACACGTCAAACTTATAACACTCTTTTTCCGTCGGAGGTTAAAAAGAAAGAAAGTAAGAAATGCATTACCGAAAATCCCCCCGTAACAGCCAACAACAAATATTTATTTACAGATGGCGCTGTGTGATGTTCACAGAATTTATTTATTAATCATTAGACAGGCATACGACTTACACATAAGTAGAACACATACTTACCTAAATCTGTATAGTACTATAATACTATAAATAAGAAGATACTGAAATAAAACTAAGTATGTCTAAGAAGCTATGTGCCCTTGAAAAGGTCAAGCTACAGCAAAAAATAAACTCCAGCTGAACAAAATCAACCGCAGCGCTGGTCTTTCTATGAAACCTATCTCAATAAGGGCGCAGAATTGAACGAAGGTCTGACAATATTTGTTTATATTCCAGCTCGTTCTCCTGTGTTCTCTCACTTGAACGCGTCGCTACAGGGAATCACCACAATCCGCGCGTTCGGCGCTCAGGAAGCTTTAATAAGGGAGTTCGATAACCACCAAGATCTACATAGTTCTGCCTGGTAAGTAGATAGATTGATAAATACATACTTCATTTGGAAAACAACAATAATACATTACAACAACCATCCAAAACAAATCTTACTCTGGTTGGCTTAAGCTGGCATTTGATAAGTATTAAATATTTCAGGTACATGTTCATAGCCAGTTCCCGCGCGTTCGGTTTCTGGTTGGATCTGGTGTGTGTTCTGTATATCGCGATGGTCACGCTCAGCTTTCTCGTGTTCGGACAAAGTTAGTACCTATTATTATGGATTACTTTTACTTTTTAGTTTACATTTACTTTTACTTTTTAGCCTACTCCACTTAATAATATCCTGGGCACTATAGAGCCCTATATGGCTTGGATTGAAAGTTGCTTGCGTTGTATAAATCATCTAAAAATTTGGTAAATAGGTTTTTTTATTATTAACATATGTGTATTAATATTTGAACAGACGAATACGGCGGTAACGTCGGTCTGGCCATAACGCAGGCAATGGGCCTGACCGGCATGTTCCAGTGGGGTATGAGGCAGTCCACGGAACTAGAAAATCAGATGACGAGTGTCGAAAGGTACCTTCGTAAACTACTACTTTATGACAAGTGTTGCACCTAATAGTTGTAACTGCACGCGTGAAGATCGAACTGACTGTAAAATTAGACTTTACAGCTGTTTAAGTTTACAGCGATCCTACCGACTACGCCAAATAAAGCCCGTGGCTCTAAACTAAGCCATCACTTAACATGTTATGGGAACAGACAACGAATATGCTACATCTATCTTTTTTTTTAATAAGAAGCAAAGGTACAAATATATGCACTTATTCTAAGACTTATTTGGGACGGGAGTCGAACCCACAATCTTCTCCGGCAAAAAAACTTAGATTATGTACTTCATAGAACTGGACTAGTAGAGACTAGAAAAAGAAAGGTCGCATATCAAACTTGTCTCTGACAGACGAGCTTTACCAGTTCTAAAGTCTAACTGTTCGGGAAATAACACACCTTTAAAAATAAGGATCACAATTCGAACGTCGTTGTTAGAATACCCACCACCTAGGTAATCTAACATGTACTTATTTTACTACAGAATCCAAGAATACTCTCACATCGAGTCAGAGCCGCCTCTCCAATCCGAGCCAGTGAAGAAGCCGCCGACATCGTGGCCCGAGCTGGGCTGCATCGAGTTCAAGCATGTGTTCCTCTACTACACGCCCGACGAGCCGGCCGTCTTGAAGGATCTCACGCTCGTGGTGCAGGCGAAGGAGAAAATTGGTATTGTCGGCCGAACGGGCGCTGGGAAATCTTCGCTTATCAATGCTTTGTTCAGGTGAGATTTTAGGAACTGAGTCTTACATCCGTTGTTTTAGAGCATTTTTAGGGTTGCGTACCCAAACGGTAAATACGGGGCCCTATTACTGTGAGTCCCCTGTCTGTCTCTCCGTCTGTCACTAGGCTGTATCTCATGAGCCATGATAGCTAGACAATTGTTATTTTCACAGATGATGTATTTCCGCTATAAAAACAAATACTAAAAACAAAATTAAACAAATATTTAAGGGGCTCCCATACAATAAACATGTTTTTTCCCTCTCGCACTTGGCCGGTTTTTATTACATACGTTAGATGATCTTCAAAAGCATCAACTAGTTTGTGGTAAAGTTACCCCAGTGGCTGTTTATAACTGTCTTCCTTCTGCTAGCTGATTACGTAACTATGTTGCTAACAAATATCGATTGAAACAATTGAAATTTGTGATTACACGTCATTTTTCTCTTCATTCAGTCGCTAACAAATTGCCATTGCAATTAAAACTAGCAACTGTAGCTGTCAAATTTTATATTCGTAAATGCAATTTAAATAAAAAATTCAATTATTTCAATCGAGATTTGTTAGCAACAGAGTTACGTAATCAGGACCCTGATGTCATATCTCGTCTTAAAATGACCCGTAGTAACTTTATAATTCCAGACTGGCGACAATCGAAGGTGAGATCATAATCGACGGGCGTGAGACCTCAACCCTCGGTCTACACGAGCTCCGCAGTCAGATCTCCATCATCCCTCAGGAGCCGGTGCTGTTCTCTGGCACCATGCGACATAACCTGGATCCTTTCGACGAATACCCTGATCAAGTTCTTTGGAGAGCTTTGGAAGAGGTACGTGGGATATACAGCGTAAATTAGATCATAGTACTTAGTTGTATTTAAAAAAAAAACTGAATCGAATTTCCAACCTTCTGCATTGCAGTCTTAGATAAAAACAAAAAACAACAGATACGTTACCTAGTGTCAGAAAATGAGACGATAAAACTGCGTCTAGCTGACGCACTAGCCTCAGTCGTATGTCGAACCGTTGCCGAGTGAGCACGTGCTGTCACACTGCGATTATCTTTTTGAAATCCATAAGAATGCCTTTTTGCTCATTTTACAAATGCCTCAATCATTCTTAAAGACAATTGTTTTTTTTAAATAATATTTTTTTGAAAATGCATGTTGGTGTTTCTAGCTCGTTTTTCGAATACGCAATGTTAGAAAATACCGTATCTACTATTTTTGTTTTCATGTAAGATTGCAGTCTGGTATTCGCCCGACGCGCCACAGAGGCCGTCTATGATTTGATTTACAAATTGTGATTCTTTAAAATTCCATCCAATAATTTTATTTCCAAAATATTACAAGACACCGATAACCCGTATGTGTCAATACAACTTAATAGGAGAGTAACTATATCCATAAAACAATCAACGCACAGCATCAACTGCTTATAGTAGAGGGTTGAAATTTGGACAGTGTGTTTTTTGTGTGATAAAGGCGTACGATAAGAACGGGATCGGAACTTATGCGGTCGAGACCGGGAGACACAGCTACTATTAGATAACATGGCTTATAATAACATTCATAGTTATAAATATTAATCTTATTGTTAACAAAAACTATTACCTGGTAAATACCCTGTTACCAAATAATAGTATATTATAATAATAGTTAACCATATTTCTAGTGAAAACAACCAAGTTAGTTTTAAATCATATACATCAAAGTTGTTTTGGGATTCCGAGCTTAGAAGCCTGTATACCACTAACAATAATTATCCTCACCCCAGGTGGAGCTAAAAGAAGCGGTGATGGAGTTACCAGCGGGGCTGAACTCCCGCATGTCGGAAGGCGGCGGCAACTTCTCCGTGGGACAGCGGCAGCTCGTGTGTCTCGCGCGCGCCATCGTCCGCCGCAACCGACTGCTTGTTCTAGACGAGGCTACTGCCAACGTCGACCCTCAGTTAGTTTTGAACATTTGTTTTTACGGTTACGTAGGCGGAGTGGGGGGTGTTAGGTTTTATTTTCGTTACGGAATTTCTTGATTCGGTCGTCGCGCTCAATGCCCGCGATAAAAGCTATGCAATAGCTTAATGGGACTCTTTTACTGAGACTACTGTCCGGCCGTCTGTCTATCTGTCACCAGGCTGTCTCATGAACCGATATAGCTAGTCAGTTAAAATTTTAACAGTTAATGTATTTGTGGCCGCTATAACAGCAATACTAAAGACAGAACAAAATAAGTATTTACACTCTTTAAACTAACACGATTTCCGTCCATATTAATATTAGAACTTCGGGTCTAGATCGCGTAATAGATCTTGCGACCACGGCGGGTGTAACCAGTTTGCCGAAACGTCGAGGTAATTAAAATCCGTAGTTATCTATACCGCGATCTAGACCCGAAGTTCTAAAATAAATATTAAAATGGAGCTTCCGATGCAACAAACGTAATTTTTTGGGATAATGGTTGGAACCCTTCGTGAGTCCGACTCGCACTAGCTTTTTTTGCTATAAATATTTTTAAAGAAAATCTTACAAAATTCACCGATATTGTCGATAACTAACCTATGATTTACTTGCAGGACCGATGCTCTGATTCAAGCTACAATAAGAACTAAGTTCGCCGACTGCACTGTACTTACTATTGCTCATCGTTTACACACTGTTATGGATTCGGATAAGGTAGGTGTTTATTATTATATTTTAGATTTATTAGATTCGATTTTAAGTTCAATCTTCAAGTAGAATAATTTTTAGTAAAAATTATACAATACGTCATGTATCCACTTTTTTTTTGTGCGAACCGCTATGAAATGGTCCTCATTAACCGTGTAGCTCTATCCCTCAATTCTACAACCTTGGAGATTTTATGACAAGAGTTATGCTTCAAGAGAAGTGAGGACCAGTGTTATCTTGAGTAAAAAGTAACTTCTCTGACTTAGCGAATTCTGACGTCATGGCTGGTTTTTACTTGTTGAAAAACTTTAGACCAGATCTGAGTAGACAAAAACTCTTAAAAACATATTTTAAAGGAAAAATACTTCTACTAAAACACCGCTTGGTCCACGCTGAGCGGTATTCGAACCAACAACGCATCTTGACTCAATCCGGGAGCAATGTCGTGCGTGACTTACATGCTGAATATGTACATATATTATCATCAAACATGCTTAAGTTGTATTTCTATGAAAGTCCAGTGCTTACTTAAGGTTTGTATACGTAACGTGTCATTTTTTGTTAGAAAAAACACGTTACGTATGCAAAGAACTTTAACACTTAAAATAAAAATAGCACTTTTAATAATGTAGTATAATCTATGCACGTCTCAGGTGTTAGTGATGGACGCGGGTCAGATGGTGGAGTACGCGGCCCCACACGAGCTGATGCAGAAGGCGGACGGCGCGCTGCGCGGGATGGTGGACCAGACCGGACGCTCCATGGCGGAGACGCTCGCCAGGGTCGCGCTACAGGTGACATACTCTCAGATACTCAGTTATTCATTACTTAGGTTACACGTCGTCAATCAATTTTACATCGTAAAAATAATTATACTATTAAATATTTATACTTAAGTGAGAACATAAAATAAAAGCATAGGTATTAATTTGTAAATATTCAATAGTGTATGAAATAGAAGTCACTGAACACAGATACTGAATTAAAATAATAAACACGGGATGCCTGGCCGATGTGAAACATCGAAATTGTTTTATATGAGTTACGTATGGTACATATATTCCATCATAAAGCGTGGCGATGCGTCGCCACGGCCTGTATCGCCATGTTAATTATCAGATTTACCCTCGCCTATAGATTTTTCACATCAAAAATGTGAGCCGTCACGGGACGCTTGGCAGATGTGAAACATCAAAATATATAGAGTGGTGATGCGTCGCCACGGCCTGTATCGCCACGCCAACAATCAGGTTTACCCTTGCCTATAGATGTTTCACATCATAAATCAAACTATATTTTATTTTCAGGCGTATGAGAGTAAGCAAACTCCACGACCCGGCACCCCCGATTCATCAAGATGAAGAAAACTTAGCCCCTAAGGGCTATATCTGTTCCTAATCTATTTAGAAAGAAACAGGCGAAATGCCATACGCTGCCACAATACGTTCCGTAAGCGAAATTATATTTATATTGTAAAAAATATAATTATATTTATAATTTAAATGAATATCACAGTGAATGTCACAAATGTATTAGTTTAAAATTATCCTCGTTCGTAATCATTTGATAATACTTTAATCACTTTTTGTCCGCAATAAACGTCATTGCGTCTTTCGGTCCGAACCAGATGATCTACATACGCCTGTCACTTTCTGATTAAGTCGCGCTGAGCTAGACGGAGATATTTTGACACGCACTTGTGTAGTTTACGCAAGAGTTTGTATGGCATGGTGACGTTTAAAAACGCACAATCACGTCACTGTACCTTTTATATACTGACTATCGCGTAGTGACGTTATTTTAGCGGGCAATGGTGGGTCATATGCGATGACCCTTATCGAACCTCTACGAATAAGGAGCGGGTTATAGAATAATATATCGTAAGTCTAGAGTCTAGATTTAATGAATTAGTTAATTTTTGAACCAAAAGTAAGATTTACATTGTTGAATTTTGTACGGTCTTTCGAAATTGTATACCAAATATGTCTCGAATATTTTTTTTACAACGATTAGAAGAAATTTACATGAAAATTGACTAGAATATAACAAGGTCCAAGAATGTGAGCGAGCTTTAAGTATTTATTACGAGGTGCCTAATAGTTAATTGTTTTTAGTTAATTTATAATATAAATTAGTGGTAATCTCAATGATCTGCGTAGCTACATGATACACTCGGTGCAGTGAAATTGTTACAGTTATGCGTGTCGGCAATTTACCTATTTCTTGTTAACTGACAGACCTCTTTGGGGTGGTTGGGATTGGGATTTCTGTCTATCGTGCGTGACAATAGAATCTAAATTAAAATTTCGAGTAATAAATATGACAGTATATTTCCAAACCAAGTATTTCCAAATAACCTTTTGTACATTTTGTCACATTTGTCAATAACTATTAAAACCGCAACCTTCTGCCGTAAACAGGCGAGTTTTCATCCACAGCACCACAGAGGTCATCAAAATCTTAGAATTGCATGAACTTAGAATCCGACCTGTTCTTAATATCTAAAGAATAACTTTCCAAATTTGACATAACATAAATAGCAATACAATTATTATTTATTTAAATTTATACAATAGTTTCTAAATTTAATAACCTTATTAAAGTGGAAATGTCAATTATTGTACATTATTTTTGTACGAAACAATGAAACTGCCACTCTCTCTGACTTACAGCTGGCCGCCGGCGGTTTGGCATGTTGGTAGTTTTACCCAATATCTACTTAAAATTTTGTTGTTTGAAGAGTAACCCAGATACTGCTACCCAGATACTTTTGTAAAGTCGCCGAAGCTCCTGGATATCTGGGATCAGATAAAGCGGATTGAACGCGGCTGTATCTGGGTTAAGATTCTGTGTACGTCAGGTTGGCCGGCCCAAGCAATAGATGTAGGCCAAACTTGACGATTCAAAGAGATATATTGTAATATCCGAATGAATAAAAGCATTTGAATGTTTTTTTTAGTATTTGAATTTGTTTGAATTTTGTATTTGACTACACTCATTATTTAGTAGCTTTTTCATATCTTTAGTACCTACGTGGTTTCGAAAATATTAAATACTAGCTGACCCGGCGAACTTCGTACCGCCTTTCTGAGAGATTTTCATAATATTTTTTTCCGTAAGAACCTTGTCAGAGTATTAGAAAACTACAAAAAAAAAATCAGCCAAATCGGTCAAGCCGTTTTCATGCTATGTCGTGACAACGGAAACGGGTTTCATTTTTATATACATAACTAGCTGACCCGACAGACGTTGTCCTGTCGTTTAGTATAAAAAAATAAAATTCATCAAAATCGGTTTAGCATTTTTTCTTTCATAAGAACCTTCTCCTGACAATAGCAAACACGACAAAAAAAGAATTATCGAAATCGGTCCAGCCGTTCACGCGTGATGTCGTGACAACGGAAAACGTTTCATTTTTATATATAAGAAGAAGATAATAATATAGATAGATACAAAGTGGTCGGCTATTCTGACGTCAGGTTGGCCGGACCACCTTTGATTGCCAAGATATGCCAAGATTTTGTACCTATTTGGTACCTACGCTACGCGTATATTTTTTACAGTCCTAGGAAGCTTTAAAAAAATATTATTATAGGTATTACAAAAAAACATAGAGAGCCTCTCCGATAATAAGTGAGTGAATGAGTGTAGTTTAGTGTAAATCTATTGCTTGGGCCGGCTAATCTGACCCACACTAAGATTCTTGTGCACGCATAACTTTGATAATTCTCGAGTGTACATTCAAAATCTGAATTGTGAATCTGTTTAGTACTTATTATATCTACTTCTGCGGTAAAGTGCATGTTATGATATTTAATTGATTGTTTTAAATTTTTTTTTATTATTATTATACGTAATAATGATTTTTGATGCATGTACTTATAATTATGATAAGGAATTATTGAATGCTGTTTTATTAGATGCCATTACCTATTTGATGTAGCACTAAGTATTTGTTATTTTACAACAAAATAAATGTTTTGTCAATTTATAATTTCGTTTTTTTAAAATATATTTTATCCTATTACTATTAGACAACAACAAAAGAAATATATTTCTTAAATTATAATTGGTACCAGTCCATTGATTCCCTCTGTTTCGATCGCCTCAAAATCTTTGAATTGCCTGTCTAATATCTCTACGCAATATCAATAGTCAACTATATAATACTCTGGCTCAGAACAAAAATGTAAACAAAAAACTCACATTTCTTTGAAAGCGACAGCTCTTTATTTACTTTTCTTTGATCCAATCAGCTACCTACCAAACACGAGTAAAAGGCGTGTGGAAGGACTTGTACTAGCTGGTACGAAGGAAGTAGGATAACTTCCACAGTGTCCTTACAGCCAGCCTAGTTGAAACCATGCTCACTTGCAATACATTGAGAAGAAAGGTGGCGATCGCCATGTCTAACTTCTTAAGTCAATATTATCAACTCTATGGAATTTTAAAGATTAGAATCAGGGAAAAATTATTATTATTCGTAGGTAAGGTGGACTTTTAAAATTAAAAGACTGTTTTATATACAATTTATATTTCGCATCTTACAATGAAAATGAAATCATCGTAACCATTTCTATGGAATGTAACTCAAACATAACTACGAAGATTAAAAAATAATAGCTTAGCTTCTTCAAGTCTTATCGACTAATTAAAACATAAGTTACGAAATACTATCTAGGTACTATTTCATATTTACAACTTTTATTTGTTAATATAACATGCTAAGTACTAAAAGGTAAAAAAATAAGTATATTTAAGACGTGACAGTGTATAAAATTCCGTACATTTTGTTAATAATTGTGTATGATACAGTATGTATACGGAACCCTATAAACTGTCGCGTCTCACCAATTTCCACACTCGTTATATCACAGAACCATGAAGTTGAACACTTCGTCACACACCGTTGTTTACAAACAATATAAGTTACCGATACAATAACACATAAATAACACTAATATAGAATTACTAGAGTAAAGATGTCGAAGTTACAAAGTATAAGTAAGAGTGAAAACAAGTTTTAATACGAAACTAATGTTTCAGCGGATCTATCTAGTCGCATTTTTTTTAACCCGATATAAACAAAAAAAGTCAAGGCATCCGAGTCGAACGAATCGTAGCCTGGGTTTTTGGTTTGTTTCTCAGATTCGGACGATGTGCGGAGGTGTACGATTTTTCATTGAATTACTATATAGAGAAATTTAAAAAAATCTCTTCTAAATTTTTTTTTCGATTCGCTAAGGCGGTTAAGTGTGCGTTTACTCTTAACAAGCGCCACA
Source organism: Idaea biselata (assembly GCA_958496205.1). Classification (NCBI taxonomy): domain Eukaryota; kingdom Metazoa; phylum Arthropoda; class Insecta; order Lepidoptera; family Geometridae; genus Idaea; species Idaea biselata. Next base: position 40,962,930 of record OY292394.1, on the reverse strand, counting down.
TACAAAACAAAATCGAAACGGAAAATTTGGAATGGACTTCAAGTATTCCGTTCGAAAATTTCCGTCAATATTGTCTAACTAAAACAAAATGCGACTAGAGCCCCCGTTAAATTTCGTATTCGTTTTTAAAAAAACCTAAAGAAGTTCTAAACCAGCAGAAGTATCGTCAATTTTAAAACAACTTCGTCTATACTTCGCGAATCGTTCTCTAAGTGAACATATGCAATAAAACAGTTGAGTTTAACTAAAGAACCAGTTGAAACTAAAGTTTTAAGAAATTAATAGAATAAAAACTAAGCTAATTGTTATTTTTACGTAATACACAACAGGTGAAGGTAATTAATCTAAATTTACACCTGAACAGGCTCTATATAAGTACAAACTCTTACGTCACAATTGAGAAGGTAGTAAAATTAATGGTTATGTTATTTTCGGATAATCTTCGATTTTATAAGAAAACAATTTTAAATAAAATATACATACCTACCTAATTTTTGGATTAGTAATATTTTCAAAATATGCATCATTAAAAATCACCCCGATACGGGGTTCGGACCCCCAAATTTTGAGTTTATTTTAATTAATTTAGTCGAATACTCAACATTACACCTGTTCATTCTAATATAAAATGCTTGATTATCGAATTTTGTAATAAAATAAGGCAACCATAGCTAGCCTTTCCTCATTGTATCACTGACCATAGCTCACGTAATAGTTTGTACCTATTGCTGCTTAGTCAATAAATTCGTATATTTTTACAATATTTAAAACTAAAACACAACAGACTAAGCAATTGAGGAAAAAAAAAAGATAAATTAGAAATAAATAGAATGAAAACCCAACGAAAATACAATAAAAAAATTACGAGAAATTGTCATGATAAATATCTTTTTTGGCACAAGAGCACGAAATAAAAGATATAAAGATAAAGAAGATAGACGATGAGATCTTAGAAAACTGTATACAGATTTCTTGTCGTCCTACACCACTACATTTATTATTTAATATTTTTATCGCATGAAAATGTATGGAGGAATCATGCGTAAAGCGTTTATTTCGTTTCTTTTTATACCTCGGTCGCTTTGCACGTAGAATTTCATACATAAAAAGAGACGAAAAAATACGAAATACAAAAAAAACCTGCAAAGCGACTGAGGTATAGCTAATTACGTCGGCCGAATTCCAGACCGAAAACACAGGGCCAAGCCGAATCTTTAATAGTCACTTACAAATTAAATTTACAAACTACTAAAATTATTTAATAAGGGACATGTCTATAAAAAAACTACATGAAATAAGACTACAGTACATTCAGGATTTTGTTACAGTCAGATTCCACAATCTTCATAGTTATACAATATCCCATGTAGCTTTCTCAATATTCCTTTCCAAACCGGTGGATATCTTAGGTTACATTTGTTTTGTAAACAGTTAAAATTGTTATTGTAAGGTTCTTAACACTTCTAAATATGTCCGGGACATAACTGCGTTATGGTGGAAAGCAAAACATAGTAAATATCCGATTCTAAATAATTTTAGTAGTAAAAATTTTTAAATTCCTAATTACAAGCTAGTCACAGTCTTGGATCAGATTGGCAGACTTTGCTGCGAGCGTCCAGATCGACGAATACTGGCTCATAGTTTCACTGGTTTACTGTTACACTTATCTAATGTAGGTATACACTATACATGTAATGTATACTTTCATTAAAAAATATATCATAGCACTAATTATTTAAGATGCCAGCAGAGCAGTAGATTTTCCATACAAAAGTAAACCATTATACGAAATATGATCTTTTCACTATTTTTTGGGATGGGAAACACATGGGTTTAAAAAGTCTTTATCTAGGTTTCTATTAATAATATTTAAATGTAAAACAAAACACTCGAAAAGAAATAAATGAAATTATATTGCAGTTTGGTTTAACTTCATTTCAGAAAAATATTATAGTAAAGCTACTAGTATAAGCCTAGATTAAAACTATATTAATTCAAATTGGATGGTTGAACAGAGGCGATTTGTACATTTAAGTATTACGTTTGTATGGAAAACTCAACCTTCCCCACAACTCCGCTGGCATCTTAATAAAAGTATACACCAAACGTATTTAATGAAGGTATACACTATGCGCATGTAATGTAGGTATACATTTAGCTGCACACAACACTTCACTAAAAGCATTTCAAACAAGCGCTGTTAAGCTGCCAGAACGAGAGTTTTTGTTTTCATCTGCTTCCATCGTATTCGATTTTTCCTGTAACAAAAAATATAAGTAGTTTAATTTAATGTTCTTACAATTCCAATATTTTTGATGAGAGCTTTTGACCGACAAATCTTTCAAAAAGGACCCCGCCTCAGTGTTACAGGGTTCGTATACACTGTAGAATGTAGACACTAATTTAATGTAACCCAGTTTAGTGATGACTAGATTGGGTTCAAACGTCAACAATAAATCCAATAGGAAGTTTTAGGTAATAAGGTAATTGGTGCTGCAATGTTACTGACCATATATAACGCAGCTTGGTGAGAACGCAGTACACACAGCATTTAGCGGTCGAAACTGAACTAACAATATCATCTTATAGCGTCCGACATTCAAGCTTGCAGCCGGGGTTCGCTGTACCGTCCACCACCACCACCAATGCTGAAAAAGACATTGGTGCTGGCCGACCACGCACCAATGTCTTTTTCTTTAAGAAAAAGTTATGTGCGTTATTAACGTCGCTCTTACGGTGAAGGAAAACATCGTGAGGAAACCCACGGCCTAGTTAGCTCCAGACGTATTGACCTGTTCTTTCCTCTGGACATGGCTGTCTAGGCTGGGAGGGTTGGTATAGGTGCTGGGCAAGCCTACTCCACCTAACAATGTCCCGGGCACTACAGCGCCATAAAATAGCATCTATTAAGAAAAAAAGTTGCTTGCGCTGTTTAAATCATCTAAATCATCATCTAAAGAAGAGCTGCCTGTTGTCTAGACAGGTGTGATCAAGGGTAGACAGGGATCAGTGTCGTTGTTAGAGTGTACGTACCTGGTCAGTGTCGTTGTTCCTGGGCAGCGAGCACGGCGGCAGCGGCAGCGCGAGCCGCAGCGCGGTCCAGAAGGCGCGCTCGTGCACGTGTCGCCACGCCACCAGCCGCGTGCCGCGCAGCGTCGACACCAGCCGCCCGCCGCACTCTTTCGCCTCGCGCTTCAGTTTCGGCAGGTCCTACGAAGATATAATAAAATCATTAACATTTCCAGGTCTCACCAAATGCGAGTAAACTCTGTCATCCTGACAAGAGCGGAGCAGCAAACGGCGGCGGCGAGTACTGCGCAGGCGACAGCACCGCCACCAGCGACCGGCAGCAGTACAGATAGATAGTAACCTGCAGTAGTACGACGACGGGCGGCAGCGGCAGCGCGCGCAGCTGTCGCAGCGCTAGCAGCAGCTGCGGCGGCGAGTACTGCGCGGGCGACAGCACCGCCACCAGCGACCGGCAGCGCCCCACCTCGCTCACCAGCTCGCTGTACCCTGGAGAGACATCACACGATATTACACTGCGTTGCTTCTCCCAGTGGTTTCACTCGAAGCAAACCCAGTTCTCCAATAACGATCGGTCTATAACAGGGTGGCCTGACGGTACAGCGGACCCCTTTTTTTAGACCCTTGCTGGTCATAGTTGGGGACGCTATAAAAATATATGCGTAGGTATTAGAGAACTGGGTTTGCTTGGTTCCACTAGAAGAAGTGGGGATAAAGTCATGTTGACGTATACCTGTTCTACAAGTTATGATCGAAGTTCAGCCACTATTAGTGACAGAACTTCGATGACTTTCGCACAAGGGTAGTGTTACACAGCGCCATCTGGCAAAGGGTGGCCGCAATATGTTACACAGCGCCATCTGTACCGGCTAGTACGTACCTAAGCTCTGCTAGCTGGCATAGATAGCGTTACCAAAAAGACCGATAAAAGATTCGTTTCGCGGGTCTAAACCCTCGCAGCTCCACCCAAGGAACAACACTAAGGAAAGTAAAACTCTCTTTTCGAATAGCTCGCACCGCGAGCAGACGTATTTTCCTAACATTGTACCTAACCCGAATAATAAACTGCTTTATGTTCTAGTGTGAATTTCCGTCTTTATATTTCGCCCAAAGTCACCCGAAAAAATACAGGTAGGTAGTGTTCAAAAAAGAGGTCGAGACTGTTAGGCTATCAATCATCACTTATATGGGGTTCCTATAGGCTAAGCCGATGGCAAAAGCAATGTAATGAAATGTCCGACTTACAAGTATCAGGCTGCGTGTTGAGCGGCACGGAATGCACGCGGTACTTGTACTTGAGCGCGAGTGTGGGCAGCAGCGCGCCGCGCACCAGCTCGCCGTCCACCGCCGTCCAGCACACCAGCACGTCGAACTCCTTCTCCAGCACTGGGGCAAACAAACCACTCTCGTACACAACACTAATAATAATTGGCCTTTTCATCTATTATTTAGATGATTTATACAGCGCAAGCAAGTGTTTATCCATGCTATTTATGGCGCTGTAGTGCCGGGCCATTGTTAGGTGGATTAGACTTGCCCAGCACTTATACCACACTCCCAGCCTAGTCAGCCATGCCTAGAGGAAGGATCAGGCAATACGTCTGCCTGGAGCTAACTAAGCCGTGGGTTTCCTCACGATGTTTTCCTTCACCGTAAGAGCAACAACAGAACTTTAAAACCGGCCATGTGCGATTCGGACCCGTGCACGAAACGTTCATTAACACAATTAAGTTTAGAACCCTATAATAAACACTGGACCAAGCGAAATCCGTGAACGCAACGGCTGACTTGCTACTGACGTTAGGTCATCACTAAATGGCGCAAGCGGTAAAAATAAATCAGAGTAACATTGCGTTTAACTTTTTAAAATCACGTTTGCTGTATGGAAGCCTAAAAACTGGATTCGGTTTTGCGAGCCACCTCCAGCTCCGCTCTAACAACCCTTTCCAGGTCATACACCGTTAGTATAGGTATACTATGTTATTGTTTTCGCAAAACATAATACTGAGCCGGTTGATTAACAAAACATCTAAATCTATTAACTTCACGTCTTCATTCATAATATTGAAGTTTATCTTAATACGCAAGTAAATTCACGGGTAAAAAAATCCCAGTGATCTTGTATTTGTTCACATTCTCATAAAAATTAAAATAGCCTCACCTAAGTACCTGTTTTATGCCGAAATAGCCCGTAACTGTCAATACAAATATGTAGGTAGATATTTGTTTAGCATAAAACTTGAAACGTGATATCCTGTTCATAGTAAAAATTTATGGCTGCATATACACTATACAGTATATAAGCAATTATCTATGCTCTGATATGGTGTTGGTAATTATGAAAACGGCAATTTATGTACACAACATACACCAGTAATATAAATCATATAATAATAGAATATATTATATGATATTAACTTGGATTGTCTATATTAGGCTGCCTATAACCCAGCTACCTGCGAAATATAATGAATAATGAAGGAAATACGGTAACTTTTCATCTTACAATAACTCCGTGCCCATTGGCCGTTCCTATTAAGGGCAAAAGTTTTAAAATCGACTTAAGATTTATAGCTCTTCTCCTTGGAAACTTAAAATTAACCTACTTACTGTAACTTGTCCAACGTCTGCCTTAAAATCCAATATTAAATCTCGCTCGATAAAGTCACCTTTTAAACTTAAACCTAGCTTATCTATTATTTTCCTACTTTTTGCCATTTTTATTTTTGCATAAATATATGGTACCTACTTATGCAAAACATAACACAGGAAAAGGACATCATCATCGTCATGTAACATTTACATACGTGAGATAAATTATTTAGTTTCAGTTAGAGGTGTAAGGATGCTTTAACGGTGTCACATGAGCTATCAGATTTGATCACAGTTTATAGCTTGTTACACAGTGCGAGCTGGCATGCGAGCTGGCTAGCCAGTAGACAGCCACTTGTAACTCGCCTTAGCTGTCTACAAAATAATACTCGCATGTACGAGTTACACGATTAAAGAGTGCGAGATACAGACACAGATAGCTGGCACTGTGTAAGTGATCAATTAGATATGAAAATCTGTACTAAAGCTACTTTCAGGGTTCCGTACCGCAAAAGGTAAGAAAGAAACTTTTATACGATCACTTTGTTGTCCATCCGTCAATCTATCCATAGTTTCACCCCCGTCTCTCTGTCTGTCAGACGCTTTATTTATCCTGGTCACGATGCCAACCCCAAAGAACTCAAGCAACTAGACACAACTAGTGTGTAGCTACTACGAGTATACAAGTAGGTAGTTACCTCTAGCTCTATGCGCAGGAGTGGCCGCCCTGGCGCGGGCCTGCCTTGCCGCCAGCAAGAGTCGCGGTACGCAGCGGCGGTGCAGCGCGGCGGCGGATACCAGCAGCAACGCGCCGGCGGCCGCACCCAACGCCAGCGCGCTCCACGGGATAGCTTCGCCTCCACACCACGCCGTGTCAGACTCGCCTCCACCATCTACGGATAACGAAGACGAAATTCATAATTCATTTACTGCCAATAAAAGGTACATTTAAATTGATGTTAACTGTAATATAGGATCTCCTTACTCCGCCAAATTTGGCATGCAGAATTTTTATTGACTGTTTATTAAATATTATTTTATTTCATTCATACATTCAGTTAAACAAACATAATACCATAAACAAAATAAACAAACCGTTTTCTTCCGTGCAACCTGCTAATGCTTAAGGAGCATTGAGCCAAACATAATGTTTTAGTACACAGCATAGTAACATAATAAATTGTATGATGAATATTTCAACATATTCACATATTATATTTCATCAATTGTATGATGAATATTACATCATACATGTGTGTTTGTCATAAGTACTTATGAAAGTTAATGTAATAATTTTATAGTTTGTAGTTTGTTGGAAGTACTATCTATCTATCTAATCATACTTTTTATACTTAGCATACCATGTCTAACATCACGTTACCATACTAATAATGTAAAATAAAATAAAGTTATTTGTGAAGGCAATGGCGGCGCTAGTAAACTACAAAATTACAACCTTGTCCAAGTACCTACGACGTATAAGTGTGATAGCATATGAATTCGTACTTATACTTATTAGTATAAGTACGAATTCATATGCTAGTAAAAGCTTTATAAACCTCGTCAAAACAGAAAGTTCTACGTGTAAATATTTATAAACATGCATTTTTGACGGATAATTCAAGTAGTTAATTTTTTACAAAGCAAAAAATGCATCATAAATTGTCTTGTTTATCGTAAATAATTACTAATTACACAGAAACTATTATGTAGGTACTAGGGCATGCAAACCGGTTATTTCGGTTAATCGAAAACCGGGTTTCCGGCATATTTAAAATGAAAAAAAAAACCGGTTTTTTTGTTTCAATAACCGGTTTTTTCGGTTATTTCGGGTTTTTATATTCTTTACACAGCAACACTGAATATCTGCTAAATCGATAGTAATCGATTAGAAAATTTTATTTTTCTGTAAACGGCAACTCTGCGTGATTTAATTAGCCAGACGACACTGCATGGTATGTCAAAATTTGCATTGGTTTGATTGATTCGTTATGATTTGAGGTTATCTTTTATTTTTCACAATATTCAAGTGAAATTCAGTGGACTTGTGGTGGTTTTTTGTAAGTACCAAGTGAAATTTTATTTGTTAGTATAGCTCAGTACAATTTGCTATTTTGCGATGTTCAATCACTTCACGATTTCAATGCTAGCTTTTCAGCTAATTTGTTTACCTGTACAATTGGCTATTTTGCAATATTCAATCACATCACGATTTCAATGCTAGCTTTTAAGCTTATATGTTTATTTATTACAGGCAGTGAAGCGACTAGACGATTGTTTCACATTGGTTTAAATAACTAAGTGTGGGTAATCTTTAAGCTAAACCGCTTGTTAAGCCTCTGCAGTAGGCTAGAACTGCAAACTCCTCATTTTTCTTGGACGGTTAACTATAAGATATATTTGAAACATCAGTTTTGAAAACAATGCTTATAGTCCATTGAAATGTTAAATTTTTTTGGTTGGTCCTAGTTTGTGGGGTTGTGGCTCTTGTGCCACGGCCGCCATCTTGGAAAAAGGGGTTCAAATGGTTTTTATGGTTTATTTGAGGAGATATAGGTCTCACAAAAAAAAAATTAACATTTTGTGTTGCAAATAAGATTATCTTCCACTTTTGTTAAGTAACTTTTAGACGTAGAACTAAATATAAAAAGTTATACCTGAGCGAAAATCCATGAAAATTTGAGAAACAAATTCTATTGGTTATTTATAAATCGATTTTGATTATGTTCTTTTTTATCTTTTTTCATTTCCTTCTAATTTTAATTCTCAATTACGATCTGACTTTCGGTGCCTTTCCTTATATATTTAACATTTTTCTTCAGAAAGTCAGGTCACACAACAATAATTTCACAACAATAATTATAAAACGAAACGAACAATATAATGTTGTTCATCAAAGTTCAAGTGATATGCAGGACGTGTAATTTTGATTTTGCATTTTATAAAACTTTTATTCATGCTTTTGATTGTTTGATAATTGTTTTATAAGTAGGCAGTGGGTTGCCGATTTTTTTTTGTTGATTACTTAAATTTGTGAATTTCCCTAAAGAAATTAAACTTTTTTCCATAATTTTATGCTTTTTTAGTAAGCTTTTAAGGCTATTAAGTATAAGTAGTAAGGCTATTTTCATTAATTAAAATAAGGATAATATGTGAATGGTTTTTGCAGTTTGAAAATAGAGGCAAAAAAATCTTATTTAAAAACCGATTTCACCGAAAAACCCGGTTAACCGGTTATTAAAAAAAAATAACCGAAAAAATAACCGGTTTTTTTTTTCGTCTGGTTTTGCATTCCCTAGTAGGTACCTACTTATCCAAGTCATCGTAAAGTTTGCAAAAAGGCCAATTTTGAAGCAGTTAATTATTGTTGTAATCGTACCCTGTTTTTGCACCGTAAACCAATTTATCGGTAGCCGGAACCCCTGTTATTATAGCGTTCATTTTTTTGTTGATATAGGATCCTAATTATTGTGATACTCTTGGATAATGTTGATTAAATTTTACAACGTATTACTTGATCAAATTAGCCTTTCATTAAGGAGCATTTGCAATATTACTCAGTCTAGTATACCTTTACCTAATTATCTAATTTATTTAAATTAAATGTATCCCTTGGGCCTGGCCGGAAGACCAGCTTTGTGGCTTAGTACTTATGTATGCTGGCCACAGCTTATTTGATGAGGTCGGCCCTTATAAGGTTCGCGCACGGCTTTCTGGTTTGCTAATGTTCTATAAATTTGTTATTTTTAATTAATAGTTTTGTGCCTATTTTGCTGCTGGGTTCTTGCCGTAATAAACATCTTTTCTTTCTTTTTATCCTCCTTATTGTCAATTAAACAAAAACCTTTGGAAAAACATCAGTATCACAATTCACAATGGAGGAAAAGAGGCCATCCTTAAACTTTATGCACAAGAACAAAATGTAACAATAATCCTCATGTTGGTACATAATAAATAATACACATTTCAGATGCTTGCACCAATTCTGCAAACTCGTTCGCATGATTATGCGCCTTAATTATTTGTCAGTAAAATCCCCGAAACCAGACACGACTATTGACTGACTCTAACCACAGATCTCTATTAATCATGGATAAAAACGTTGAGGTTCTTATGTGACTTGCAATGGCGTTCGGGTATTTTCATACCATGTGTTCGAAGGGTCTAGGTGGCGGTAAATTACAGGCAGATAAAGACAATTCATTTGAAATTCTTGGAGTGACAGGTGTTATACGATATATGGGCAAATAATACCGCTTAACGTTAATTAAACCATCTGCTATTTTGTTCCGTCATTTAAAAGAGTAATTCACTGTAATAAAAATGTTTATAACACATTTGCTCGTAAAGGGCCTCTTATTTCACCAATTTCAATATCGTAATGTATGTCATTACGTACTTGTGCGTAATCGTAAAGTAAAACGCACGAGTTTCTTTCTAATAAGGTAACACGTACGGTTTATCATGCTCCGTCTAAAACCAACGGTACTTTTTTAAATCTTAAGAAAAAAAAAGCAAAGAAAGCAAATCAAAAAGTTTTTATGTCAGAAAAGTGGTCAATATTTTATGAATAAAATTAACTTTGGGAGATAAAATATAAAAAATAAACATTTAATTCTTTAATTTAATTCATTTTGACAGTAAATTACATCTGTAACAGAAACAAAAAAATATTAATTTACTTTATTAGTAATACTGGCTGTTTTTGTACCGTTGCCTTAAAAAAAAAAAGCACTGATGCCCGCGCATCGCTAATTTGTGAACAAATGAAAGTCCGAGTTTTATTTATTTCCTCGCAAATGTGTTATAAAACGTCGTATGACATACGTGCGCTTTGATAATTACAGCCTCTGCTTTCTTGTAGCCCTCGCCTACGGCTCGGGCTAGCAATATCGCCTCGGCTGTAATTTTCAACTTACCGCACTTATATCATAATGTACTATTACATCTTCGCACAGGTAGTTGTTTATTGTTTTGTTAAAACTCCATCTGTGAGTGTGGGCGGAGCTAGGCGGGGTTTTAAATTATCCGGCCAATCATGATCATAAGTCAACTCTAAACATTTAAGTTGTTGAAACGATTGTTTAGAAGAACACTATAGTTTTGTATATTAGCGAAATATTTATATTGGTTTAAAATACGTGTGGAAAATATGACGAAAGGTTCCGAGAAAAGGTAGTCAGATAGTGCACATATTGATACACTGATTACACTGGTATTTATTTACGGTAATTTTATTAAATTAAAACTACGTATAAGGGTTTCCTGTTGATTGCGGAACCCTAAAATGGTGTGGACGAAAATTGTTCGGATTCATTATCTACAACTTAAATAAAACATCGCAAACCAGATTGTGCTGATAAATCGTTAAAATACATATTGTAATTATTACGTAATTTACAGTATTCATTATTAACTACAGAAATAACTGCAATTTGTAACTTTCAATCGTTTAAATTAAAAAATAACCGAAATATTTTTATCATTATAAATCCACAGAATAAAGGCTAGAGCAGTGACCAAAATTGCAAAGCAGTGTTGCGATCACAATATCGATTCAGCTCACGTTTATGCACGTTTGCATTTTCCATGAATCCTACCTGGACAACACGCCAATCATGTTTATCGCTGCATTTTGAACGACCACACTTTTGGCAATTTGATTGATTTCCTAGGAAACATGGCCCGCCTAATTAGTAGAGTGGACCTATTTAATTAGAGATAGAATAGGTATATTGATCAATTAAAGTGAAAATGTCACTGTTGAACTAATATTACAAGCTAGCTGCATTCCGCGGTTTCACCCGATCCCGCGGAAATTCGAAAAACGGTTTTTTTTATGAGATGCCTACATAATAATCCTATAACCTATAAGCGACCTATAAGTAAAACCTGACCTTACCCTATAAAGGAGATCGGCAACTCTTCATAGAACCTTGGGCGGAAGGTGGACTGAGATGAACAGTAGCAGTTTGGAATCTAGATTTATTACTAATTATACAAAAATCTGTTTTTCTAACTCAAAACTCCGGAATAGTGAGATATTTGGAGTTTTACTTGATCAACTAATTGTCAATTTAATAACCTTAATTAATGTAATAAGTATATCGTTCAAGTTATCCAAACCAAAATCCAGGAATGCCAAGTTTAGTCGTGTAAGCAAGATCAATCAGTCCGTAAACGTAGCACTAGGTTGTCGATTTGAAAAAAACTCGAAAATCTTACAAAAATACACCGAACACAAAATCCTCAAAACAGAAGCTAAGAGAATGGCAGAAAGCGAGCTGTCAATCAAACACTCGAACATCTGCCACAGATACAATATCGATCTGACATCGATTATTAAATCGATTTTTATTAGATTATTAAAACATTTTCTCATAGTTCTCTAGTCATTTATTCATTGAATTATTATTATCAAATCCAATAAAACGTCGTTCACAAAATATCTACGATAATAATTAAAACCAAAACAAAGAAGACAACGGATTATTTAGGTACATTATTATTGATTCAAAATCATTCGATTATCGACACAGCAATCGTTTAAATAAATGGTAACTTTTGGAATATTGCCATATCTGAAAGGACCGAAAATGGTAGATTTTTATTGAGGTTTTTTACGATTTTATGGTAAAAAATCATTCCGTAGTTGTAGGAAAAATCTAAAATGCTCATAAAATAAAGAAAAATACAAAATATTTTATGAACATATCGAATAACTTGTCTATCTCCGCCCAATTCAGCAGACCTCCTTTCATTTCATTTTATTTAACAGCAGAGTAACGAATTCAATTTAAGTAACCAGTTTTCCGCCGTTTTCATATAATTAAGATTAAATTCTCAGTAAAACAGCGTTATTGTTTTTTTTTGCAATAATTAACAAAAACCCAATGTAATGATACTGACGCTTTAAATTAAAAAATGTAGTGTTATGCTTTTAATTACACTAATATTATGAATCCTACTAATATTATGAATCCTACTAATATTGTGATTGTGAGTTTGTTGCTACTTTGCTCAAAAACCACTTAGCCGATTGCGATAAAACTTGGTATGTTCATAACTGGAGATCTGGAATAGGAAAGGTCGAGACTTTACGCGGGTGAAACTGAGGAGCGCTGCAAGTAGTTGGACAATAGACTTACGTCGATAGTGCACGGTAACATAGCTCTTCGAGACGACGTCGTTGCTGTGAACAAGACAGACGTAAGTGCCGTAGTCCTGCGCTGACACTCGCTCCACTGTCAGGTATGACCCGATGATGTCTTCCACGTCTTCACTGTTGGAGAAAAGTACAGATTAGGTTAATCTTCTTCTTTCTTTTTTGTATAGTGTTATGGCTCACCTAGTGTTAGAGTTTTTAGGTCGTCCTGAGGCCTCTAATTTGACCTTACGACTGCTATCGGAGATAACAACCAGGACCAACTGCTTAACGTGCCTTCCGAAGCACGGAGGAGCTCGAGAAAGAGTTAGGTTAGGTTAGTAAATTGTATAGTCAAAGAATTATTTTTAATATGAGGTAGCTTGCACTTGGCCCCATCTCACTTCATAGGAAGCGACGATGAGGTCGAGAATATAGTATGCTTGTCTATAAGATACCTATTCAGTGTAGACTTGAAGACTACACGTTATGGGAAAATAGCGACACGGGAAGTGAGTTTCACTTCATACCAATTGGTAGTATCCCTTTGATGTCTTGTGATGTGTGACCGTGGAACTCCTGGGAGCATTCTCGGAGTTGATTCAAGCATAAACCCGAACTCAGTGAGCTAGAAGGGTTGTACGCTCGAAATTCTGACGCTGAATTCTGGTAAAACGAGTATATTTCAATTTGGTGCGGTGCAATGCAATGATGTCTGACAACTCTATTTCGCTTTTAAACGAAAAAGGCACTTTTATTGAAATAGCTTGGTTTGTTATCGGAGTTCCATCGAATAAAGTTCAATTTTGTGAAATGTTGTTTTAGTTATTTTTAACTATCAAAATATCCATTAAACTTCTATACGAAATGAGAAGGTTTTGTGTAGCTGATTTGCGATGATCGATTGATTCTTACGGAATCGGCAATTCCGCGGGTTTGTCCTTGCGGTTTCACCTAGTTAATGTGCTATCATCATGAAAAATCTGTTAAGTGTAGTTGATAAATCCTGAACCATACGAGGAAATATGCAATATCAGATTATGATAGTAGGTATATGATGATAAGTAACATAAGACTGACTCACAACCGAAATGAGGTAAATAATTTTGTTACAAAATCAATGTAAACCCCCGATGTAATCACAAAAATGTATAAATTTAAATAGATATCGCTTGTATGCGGTTTTTCAAGAAAACAATGTTAAAGTTCGACTGATATTATTATTCATTTAATTAAAGGTGCAAAAAAACGCGAAATTGTCATCGAAAACTAACGATGATTCGTAATCAGTTACAGTAGAACGTAAATTCCCAACACTTAAAACCTGCCAGGCTTTAGAACTATCCAATATAAATTGAAATGTTGGATCCATTAACAATAATTGACAATCAGTTTATAAACGCAAGCTACGTATAAAATCAGGATTCGAGTGCCCATTAAGTATTTCAGCCACTGACCTCCATCGTACAAGTCGCTGGACAGGTCATAGCGCACTGAATTTTGTGCCTATTTGATCTGCGCCATGTTGCGCTGTTGTCACGCATTTTCTATTGAAAGTGATGGTGACCGTCCACGGAACTATTAGTTCCACGGACGGCCACAATCACATTCAATAGAAAACGGGCGTCAACAGCGCAACATGGCGCAAATCAAATCGGCACAAAGATCTAATGTAATTTTGTATGGTATACCAATTCCAGCGTACCTGTATTAGTTTAATTTCAGTGACTTCAGCACAGTTGGAAAATTTTATTTCGGTGAGTAACTGTGTTTCGTTTTAAATGAAAAACCATTGAATATAAAACATTCCCATAGGTACTACGGGTAGGCAATAACAAAATTCAAAGCGTTTTTGTAAACCCATAGTTTAAGAATGGCAATTGGGAATCCGTTCCTTGAATCTTTTTATTACAGTTTTTATCTGGTTCATAGAATTTGTGCAATATTTTAGTTTACAGGTAGGTAATTACGAGTAGTAGTCGATAGAAAATTGAACTAGTTCGTTTCTATTCCAAGTACTGGATACAACATTTATTATATTAAGTACAGATTCCCGCGGTTTCACCCGCTTAAGTCCCGATCCCGTGGGAATATCGGGATCAAAAGTAGCCTATGTTACTCAGGGTGAATGTAGCTTTCTAATGGTGAAATAATTTTTGAAATCGGTCCAGTAGTTTCGGAGATTACCCCCAATATACATACATACATACATGTTACCAACGTTACCTCTTTTATAATATAAACGTTACCTCTTTATAATATTAGTATAGATTAGTATAGACTAGTTGACCTGGCGAACTTTGTTCCGCCTTAGAAGCAAAAAAGTAGGTAGGTATCCTGTATGTATCCTGGTTCTAGATCCCCACCAATTTACAGCCATTGGTTCGGCCGTTCTAGAGGTATAAATAGTGTAACCAACACGACTTTCTTTTATTTTGATAGATTTAGTTTGTAAAGACGGGTCGGACAGTACACATATGCAAGACTGACCTAGTTCTTTGAGAAATAAAAATATATGAAGGTAAGTGTAAGATCTATACATTTTTAACCAATTCAATGAGTTTGTTCAATAGTTTAGAAGGAATAATCAGCATATAGACTAGGGTAGATAATGTTTGAAAAGGAATTAAATTATAGTAGAATGAAACCCATTGGAAAAGGAAGAGAATATAACAAAAATTACAGGAAAAATAAATTACGGGCGATTTGGGGTCGGGAACCCCCCACCCGGTGGGTTGTTAAGGGTAAAAATCAGTTTTTCTTGATTTCCAGCAAAACTACAAATCCAATGGAAAAAAGTTGAATGGCAAAGTTGTAGGTAATAAAAAGATCTACAACTTTTGCATAAACAATTTTTGCATATAACCTCAAAATGTATGTGAAAAATTCAAAAAACAACGTTTTCGGTTTTTATTGTTTATCTTATACAAAAAAGGTTATGTTTTCACCAAATTTGGAAAAAACTTGCCTATTTATGCCCTGAACATTAGGATTCGGATTCGAGTTTTTTTTATTTTTTTGCATTTTCTGAGAAAATTTACCATTGTAATGTATATTTTTATTAGACCATCAGAAAGTAGAGGATCCAACAAACAAAAAGCCCACCGACTTTTAAAAAAAATCAGATATTTTGACACCAAATTTTTGCTTCAAAAGTAGGGTGCTTTTTTCGATATTAAGTCAAATTAAGGTGAAAAAATAAATATTTTGAATCCAAAAAATTACAGTGTGTTCAGGGCATAAATAAGCAAGTTTTTTCCAAATTTGGTGAAAAAATAACTTTTTTTGTTTATGATAAACAATAAAAACCAAAAACGTGGTTTTTTGATTTTTTCACATAGATTTTGAGGTTATATGTAAAAATTGTGTATGCAAAAGTTTTAGATCTTTTTATTACCTACAACTTTGCCATTATTTTTTTTTATAGGACTTGTAGTTTTGCTGGAAATCAAGAAAAACCGATTTTTTACTTAAACAACCCACCGGGTGGGGGTTCCCGACCTCAAATCGCCCGTAATTTATTTTTCCTATAATTTTTGTTATATTCTCTTCCTTTTCCAATGGGTTTCATTCTACTATAATTTAGTTCCACTTTTGACCATTTTTAAAGGCTTCGGCCCTAGCCTAATACATGTTTTCATATTATTTTTTCTTTAGAGCTGTACAAGTTTTCGAGTTTTTGAGAAATGTCAAGATGTTTTAAAATACGAGTATTTTAGTCATTTTGGCCTTTCACTTGGCAAAGGTCAGGTTGCGAATAAGAGAGGTCACAAGAAAAACCTTTTAAGTTTTTATAAAGAACGGAAAATTATTCATCAATATTATAAACAAAAGTAGCCTATGTTACCTCAGGGTGAATGTAGCTTTCTAATGGTGAAAGAATTTTTGAAATCGGTCCAGTAGTTTAGGAGATTACCCCAATATACATACATACATACATGTTACCAACGTTACCTCTTTATAATATTAGTTTAGATAGGTACGCTAGTTGTGGACTAGGATACCCTGGACGCGCAGTCATTACTTGGATAGTTGACCGAAAATTTGTGTGGCAAAAAAACACTTTCTCGAGCTCCTCCGTGCTTCGGAAGACACGTTAAGTAGTTGGTCTAGGTTGTTATCTCTGATAGCAGTCGTTAGGTCAAGTTAGAGGCGATAGGGCGACCTGAAAACTCTAACACTAGGTGAGTCACACCACTATACGAAAAGAAGAAGTGGGATGAATAAATCACTCACCGTGTGGTTTTGATTTCAGTCTGTGTTGGTAGAAGATCGCCTTCTGTACCGTTCGGCCACACTTTCCTCCAGCGAAGGTCGCTCCGGGCGTCAGCTAGGTACGAACGACCTACGCAAATAAACAACCATATTACTGAGAAGTTATCATTGAAATAACAAATAATACTAAATAATTACAAATGTGAGTTTTGTCTGAATATCCATAAAAATATTCATTAAGGGTAGTCTACTTTTTTATTAAGGGTACTCTTTTTTCCATACAAACTTTACAAACGTAGTCGACTTTTTCGGCTTTTTGACGGTGTAAGTAATATAAATACATACCTATAAGCGCCTCGCAGTAGAGGCGTACGTTTCTGCCCTCTTCGATCCACTGGTCCTTTGAAATGAACATCGTCCTAGGGACGTCGGTTGGTTTTTCTGTGAAAAAAATACTTAGTTACAGGCAGGGCAAAGTATAGAGATGACAAAGCGGCAATGTATGTGGTGCGTTTTACTATACAGCCGGAAATTACACTCTGCAACATAGTTAGGCATACTGCCCCGGTTCAAAGATTTTGCTCGATGTCTGCTCCATAGAAAAATCTAGTTAGGAAAATCGATCAAAGGAAATCCAAAACCATTTGGTTTAGAAGAATGGAAAGTCCGAAAACATTATGAAATTTAATCAAAGCCTTAGTAGATAGGTACTTAGGGATTCCCCCAAGAGTAATTAAACTAATATGATAAAAAATACCACCTGTTAAGTTGTTTATAATATCAGTTTATTACACAACCGCTTTATAGACAAATATATGCAACTACGTAATACATAATGGATTTTAAACGGCATATAAGCCGAACGATTACAGCTGTAACAGTAGATATGTACTACTTAGTACTGGAGTAGGTTAGGTATTCGTTAAACCAATATTATTTTTATAAAATTAAAAAATCACTTTAACGATTAAATTATCTTTAAGTATGTGAGTGTAAATTATCTAACTGAATATTCCAAGAAGCGGTGTTGGTCTAGTGATAGATACCTCGACATTCATTCCCAAGGGCATGGGTTCGAATCCCGGACGACCGCACACAAATGTCTTTTTCTTAAGAAAAACATACGTATGTCGCTCTTAGGGTGTAGGAAAACTTCGTGAGGAAACCGACATGTCTTGGAATCACCACGATCCGAAGGCATGGAAAATTCGCCAATCCGAAGTAAGCTCCCGTGGCGTCTTACTGCCTAGCGAGAGTTTTAGCTGGCTAACAGTATCATTTTTACTGAATATACCTAAATTTACGATGAATTCGCAAATATTACATAGGCGTGTTCCAATTGAGCATCTTTGGAGAGGCACGTCAAGCGTAAAAGCTTTTTTTACTCAATAGTACCTCATCATCATATCAGGCACAGGAAGTCCACTGCTGAACATAGGCTGCCTTTTCAAAATTCCAGAGCGATACCTCGTATACGCTCTGCATCTATCTTAACGTTATCAAATTGAACTCACCCAAAATGTCAAGGTTGACCGTGTGTGTCTCCGTATGAGTTTCATTGCTGAGCCTGCAGGTGTAGTTGCCGGAGTCAGCGCGCGCCGCCCGCCGCGTGTACAGCGTCTGATTGGCCGCCTCGGGGTATAAGATCAGGTTCGAGACACCAGCCGACCACGGGTACGCCACACCGTCTTTGAACCTGAAACAATAATCATAATAACAGTCAACAACTTTCATTTTACTGTTCAGTGCTGCTGCGGCAGTTTGGTCACCAGCCCAGCAGCATGAACAGATAAATCAGGATAACAGGTTCTTGTACTGCATGTTAGCTTGCCAATAAGGTAAAACATGGTTGATCTTTATTTATTTAAGGGCCCTATTCTGAAAAACTGAAAATCCATGTCGGGCGCATCGAAAATTGTTGATTATTTCATGACGGAATGTCGTAGAACTTTTTTTTGTGTACAGATTGTAGGCGACATTGTTTTCGATATTTTAGTGCAGTTTCCATACAAATATGTCGAAACGTATTGAAGCCTATCGACATTTTAGCCAAATCAGACATTTTTTGTCTAAAATTTGGATAGGCTTTGCACCAATAGGAGGTTCTTGTCTTAAAACTACACCAAAATGTAGGAAATAATGTCACCTACAATCTGTGCACAAAAAAAAGTTCTACGACATTCCATCATGAAATAATCAACAATTTTCGATGAGCCCGACAGGGATTTTCAGTTTCAAGGTCGTTGACGTTGTTACTCCTCTTAAATCACCTACATATTATGTATACCCATGTTTATGAAAAAACAAATGAAATGTTTAAGGGTAAAAGCGATCTCTTTCAGACAATTTTTTGTAACAGGCTAACCTAGTTTTTTTTTTGTTTTCGCGATATTGTATTGAAACTAAAGACTGTCAATCCTGAAGAAGGGATCTGTAAAAGTCTCGAAACGTTGAGCGTTGAAACAATGCTAAAAGTAATAAACACCACGCGATTAAAACCGAAAAATGTATTTTAATTTCAACAAGCTAACCTACCTAGGTATACCTCATCTATAGCTTGGCTAATAGTAGCTAACCACAACAAATGCATAGCGGTTTTCAATTAGGTAAGTAGTACGCTTGACGATGATGAAACGGAATTCAGTTACTGGAATTCAATGAGGACTCATTGGTGACCTAAAGCCTATCGGAAGATTTTCCTCATGTTATCCTATTGTCCTATATCGTATTGTTAGACGGCCTCTGTGGCGCGTAGGGGGAAGGCCCGACTGCAATACAGAAGGTTGCGGGTTCGATTCCGGCCGGGTGCAAGTATTTATGCTTATAAATAAATATTTGTTTCTGGTCTGGGTATTTTCTATGTATCATATTATGTATGTATTTACAAAAAAAAAGTATCATATTGTAGTAGGTATATCCGTTATCTAGTACCCATAGTACAATCCTAGTGCTTAGTTTGGGACTAGTTTGCGCGGTGTGCAACGTCGTGCAATATTGATTGATTGATTGTAAAAATTAAGTCTATATTCCGAGCGCCAGTACTCCATATAATGATAAAAATATGTACCTCCCTAACTAAAATAAATGTCTCTGACAGAGGGGATATCAAACTGAATCTAGGAGAATATCGAGCTCGATGCGTGTCTATGTGCAGGAAATAATTCTCGGTAACGAGTAATAGCACATCATTCCGCCGAGAAACGAGAGGGGCAAGCGGTGGGGCGGCGCAGTGGAGCAATGCAGCTGCTGATGACAGTCGCGCTTCCGAGAAACGCCGGATTGCATTCGCTACTCAATGAAGAAATCGACACACCCGCCTCTTCCTGGCACGATCACTGCGCAATTAGTAGAAAATAGAGATGGACCGACTAGGGGTTCTGCCGACTAGCAGACTAGCCGACTAGTCGGCAATGCAGGTCATTATAATTCCGAGATGTTTGGGTTAATCATGATCACTCGGCGATTGTTGCTATTTTTGGATAAATTTGCACTTCGAAAGCTATAGTGAAACTTCTAAAATATGGTTGAATTAAAAATAAAAAGTTGGAAAAAGTGGAGCTGAGGCATAGTTATGATATTTTAGATGTTTAGATGATGTATGTAAGCTATGACGTGTTTTGTTTAAGTTTTTCTGACTACCCACTTTCTAAACTGTACTACTAATTTAAAAAAAATGGTTTTATTGCATAATTGTTAGTTGACTAGTCGGCCCATCTCTAGTAGAAAACATTGCACACTGCACACTACTCTACATTAAAGTATCCATCTACATTATTTACATCCAAACATTTAGCCCCAATGTAAATCACACAGCTGTGATCATTCAACCTATATAGTTACGCAAACAAAGCGTCACCCAAGCTACCGATTCCTGTGAACAGTAAAATTTTGCGGAGCCGTTTTTGAACCGTGAGTAAGGAAAACAAACATATCTATGAACGATGTTTCATAGCAAGGCCGTCCTGAAATTGCTTCCAGGAAAAGCTGTTAGAGGCATATTTGAGATTAGCTGAGCTTTCAGAGTTCCTCGAATTCAAAAGTTAAATCAAGGTACACTGTATACTTAGGCCAAGGTTTCGTCGTTTCGTAAAGTAATAATCTAAAGAATTATTAGAGATATAGCTAGTTTATTTCATTCTGAAATAATTGCTTTTAATTCAAGGTAGATCGGTACCATACAAGGTATATCAACCCTAAAAAAGAAAAATAACACAGTATAACAAAGAAAAGGCAATAACCAGTTCATTGCGTGGGTATCGTTTTATTACTATAATTTGATTTCTATGAGAAACTGACAGAAACATACCTACAGACTAACCATAGGTTGATCTATTCTAGTATCGTTCTGCTCCTCAGATCAATAATTTGCTTTAATAAATGTAACATTTCTAAGAAACCGCATCATCTGCGGTTGTTTACAATGTTCGACCTGCTTCCCTGTCCCCGGGAGAACGAGTACAATATTTTTAACTTTTCGAAATGATGTGTGACTCACGCAACACAAGTTTTATGCAAATTCGAGACGGTCAATCCAGGATAAATGTTTTCTTTATGATGATCTCACTGTAATTTACTAAGTAATTAAGTTGCTTTAGCTTTAAGGACTTTGAATAGGGAATCCGATCATCATCGATGGGAAATCTTATTTAATAAATTTGTATTTATATGTTATACTAGCTGACCCGGCAAACGTTGTTTTGCCTTATAAATTATAGATAATTAAATTTTTCCTGAATTTTCTTTGCTATAAACCTCACGGAGCCCGAGACCTTTCCAACGAATGCAAAACCGTGGAAATCGGTTCGTGCGTTCTGGAGTTATAGCGTCAGGAAGGAAAACCCGACTTATTTTTATATAGTAGATTATAATTTATAATGTCTAGAATAAATTAAACCAGCAATTACACGCAGCTAGATTCTATATTTTCCGAAAGATTTTTTTCCATTTGTAGAAATCAACTAAGTGAAACTGTTTTTAAAGCGGAAGAAGTCAATTAGAACACACTTAGCGAAGCAATGTATACATCGCAATTTATTCAATGGAAACAAAACCATAGGAAGGTAAACCCTTATTTAATATCCCTTTAAGTTATTTCCCCTTTCTAGATGTTTCTTTAAATGAGGAAAAGCGGAAATGTATTCACTGTTTACTGTTTTATAACCACAATCAACTCAACCTTAAACGAGATTATATTTCATTATAAAACCGGTCAAGTGCGAGTCTTATTCGCACATCAATAGTTTATGGCAGTTTCTAAGTAGGAACATCAAAACCCGATAAAATACTTAGTGTACCTAAGTTGGCACAGAGCAAAGACATGGAAAAGTACCTAAAATGAAATTTGCGAAGAAGCTATTATGATGAGTATTATTGGTTCCTCAGTCTTCACAAACTTTAGCGAACATCTAGATTATGAACAGGAAATTGTTTCATTATTAATTTCACGGCCCCCACCGCCGCGCCGCGTCCGTAACTGTGTGTCTTCGTGAGTATTGTTACTTCTACACGCTAAAAGGATGGACGGAATTTCATTAAATTTGCACAATATTATCTGAGCATGAACTCAGGAATTATGTAAGCTTTTTTTTATCAAGATATACCCAAGGATTTTAGCTTTAGGCGTAAGAAATTGAGATACATAATTCATGTTTGGAATACACAAGCAGAAACTATCATCCTACCAAAAATCTAGGATAGTCAATATAATGTTTTACTACTATGCAACTATGTTACGTTGCAACGGAACATTGTCTCAATCGTCGACAAGCCAGACAGATCAATATACCGAATTCTTGATTCGAAATTGGATTCAATTTGTAGGTAGCTAATAGTTTGGTACAGAAGATTCTCGCATGTTATGCCGAATGAAACACACAGAGAGAACCATTTTCAGTTTGATACATTTAGTCCGAGATATTCCGTTATCGGTAGCGTCCACATTGGCACAATAATAGTGTGAATACGGTATTAACTTGAGACCGTTACTATATACTTTAATGTGTATCAAGAAACTGCAGAGGGTTCACGAAACTTCGATGAGGTCATCCTGTGACTCGAACAGGCCCGTCCCATCCTTTGCAAAAAGCGAAGAATATTTCCGAAATAACTCAAACCGGTCTGTGACCGTGTCAGGTTGCTCTCCCAACGCTCGTAACAAATCATTCTGACAGACTTATTTGCGTAAAAGGAAGGATTACTAACTTAAATGCATACGAACATTAACGTACTGTGAATACCGACAATTTTAAGCTACATATATAATTTGCTCGATCGTGGTATCACGTAATTATAGAAAATGTTAGTGCATAGATAGAATGTACTAATGCAACATTAATTTACCAATGATTCAATATACATTTGTGTATACAGACAATTACGGTAGAATGGTGCTTTTCCGTTACATATCTATACATACATCTACTGGTAAATATTGAAATGTGGTAAATGTAGGTTAAATAAATGTGAATAATAGCATGTGCAACTGTTACGGGCAATTCATTTTACTTTGAAGTGATATTGGCAACTTTCTCTTAAACGAGTGAAACAAGTTCTTTTCGATATGAACTATTGGCGTTTTTAAGAATTATCAGATATTGTTAAAAATAATACGTAGATATGTCACTTATAAAAATAATGTTGCCAAATTGAGTTCTGGAAATAATGTAAAACTAAAATTAGTTTCCTGGAAGGCAAATTGAATATCACAACTTCAACGTAGCGTCGAGTTCAGAGTTCTACGTCTCCCACCCTGCCTACTTATTATTTATAACTAACTTTGTAAGTCAGTTTTATAAAACTAAAAACCTTAATCCAACAAGATAGAAAGGTTTTTGGTATAATGTACCGAAGCACTGATCCGAAAAAATTGGGAATCATTTTCCTTGTACCAAACGATGCTCTAAATTTCCTGGAAATTAATAATGGACGTCGACCGACTGTATGTAAGTATACCATCGGTGGGCAATAAGAGTTTTAATTACGCACGTCTTGTTTGAAACACTATTTATAAACCGAACTCGATTCTCTTTGTGGATATGCAACGTGTCCGGCTTTTTTGTGATACAATGATCACGTCATTTCATTGGAAGTGAGACCGCACAAAAAACTCACAATTATACTAAATCGTCTAAAAACTTTACTTTTTATAATAACTTTTTTGGCAGTTTTATCTCGTTAAAAGGTTAACAACCTGTAAAATATACGTGCATTTTGAAAATACCGACTGGGCCATAGAACTAAACCAAACAGAATTTGTATAAAAACCCAAATTAGACTAAACTACTGTGTTTAAATTCAAATGGCTTATGATGTCACACATTGAAAACTACTTAAGAGGATAAAAAAGTGGTTTTACGTCATTGCAATAAATGGGTAATACCTCGAAGATTTACCTACTCGAGTGGGCGAGGCAAAACTTGATTGTTTTGACGTGAACGCCGTAAAACTATGGTGAAATCTCTAGACGATGAGTAACCTAAATATTCCAGGACTTTGGAGGTCCTGCATTTAACTTAGTTTTAACTCATGTATTTTTTTATTGAACAAAACAGTCAATGAGAAATTAAAATGAATCCTCAGAAAACAACATTGCGGTCAATCCTGCGTCCATACGTCCGTCACGCACTGATGACAATGACAATAATTACCCACATGCCCATACAAAATATTGTGGGAAATGGGTATACGACAGATCATTGTATTATAATACCTGCTACATGTTGTATGTACTTACTAATCTATCATACCTATACGTTCCATATTATGTTATGTATGATTGTTATGACTTATGATTTATGCTGTTGTTACACAAATATTGGCTATTATGATGTAAATTATCAATTAAAACATTTGTTTAGGTAAATTAGTTTCATTTTTGGAGTTGAAAATACGTAGGCATTCGTTTATCACATGCATTTAATCCAAGCATAAATTAATAGAATGATATTGTCGATTGTATTTCACTCCTGCATGAAAATCATTGTTTCGAGCAAAATTTTGATCATTGAAAAATAAAGCTTTTAATAAATAAATATGAAAACGAATAAATCGTTGAATATAAATATCGTTAAGCAGTAAATGCGAACGGTTTTATACTTCCGGTGATGGTAGTCTATAGCAGTATTCAAAGTAGGGAGGATGTAACGTTTTTGCGTGACGCGTACGTAATTATAACAACTATTATCTACAAATGCACGTTTGCATTTCAAACCCATGTGGTGTGGTAAGCAAGAAAGTCAAGTACGCGACTTTTATATAGGAAACATAACAAGTAGTGTAATTTGTTACAGTTATTGCGGTTAAAGGATGTACAGGGAACAGTCGAACGGTTCGATTTGAAAAACCGCTAACTGCCGAGCGCTGAGTAGAATGGATTGAGTAACATACTTGTAAGAGCAATATTCGAGACATCTTGCTTGCGTACGAAGACAGCTGTCTGTAAACATGTAGGGCCAGTCAGTGTCAACCTAAATAACCTGACACTATAATGTGATGTAGTACACATTAAACACGATTCAATAATACACGTAATACAATGGTTATGAGAAAAAATGTTACATCAACGCAATATAACTTCTTTATTAGGAATAACTTTGACATCTAAATACTTAAAAACTAGCTGTGTCTCGGTAGCGGTTTCACTCGCGTAAGCCCCGATCCTGTGGGAATATCGGGATCAAAAGTAGCCTATGTTACTCCTCGCTAATTTTCGAAATCGATCCAGTAGTTTTTGAGTTTATTTATAACAAACATAATGACGCGCACACACACACACACAAATACAAATCTTCTCTCTTTATAATATAAGTATAGATTCTCATAAAAAAAAACGAGAAGTCGACTAAATAGGTTGATTACAATTACTTCTAGTTTTTCTGTAGTATCTTCGGCCGCGATAATTATCCGTGAATCCATACCTAGACGTGAGAAAAACCTATTCCACCCTACCTATAAAGGCAAGCTCTATGCAAATTTCCATACAAATTGGACAAGCTGTTTGATCGTGAATAAGGAGCTTTTATAATATTAGTAGGGTTTAAAAACCGATTGAATCGCGTTTAAAAAACTGGCTCTGAACATAATTATTTCGTAATTACTCAGCGAAAGACGTTTCTTTAAGCTTAATAATGTTTGCAACGCGAGGAAAAACCTTGTAGAGGAAGGCGACACTTTGTATTAGCGTTCTCCATGTCCTGGGCCCTATTTCATAAAGCCGACAATCCGACTTATATGTCAAAAACTGACATAATTGTCAAATTGTCACGCTTAGACTGTTTCATAAAATTGACAATTATGTTAAAAAGCGAGAGGTGAAACCTTATGTCAAGAAAACGCGACAATTCTCACTGACAATTGTTGTCGACATATGTCGGGTTCCGAGACAGAAGGTGCTGTCGCAATTGTCGTACAATTTTACAAATATGTCAATATGTCACGACAATTTTATGTTTCATAAAGCAGAATTGTCAAGTTTTCCCGACAAATTGTCACCTATCACCTGTCGCACAAAAAGTTTTATGAAACAGTAAAATGTCAAATTGTCGCGACAATTTGACATATTTGTAAATTTTCCACCATGACAAATTTGTTGCCCGTCGGCTTTATGAAACAGAAAATAGTCAAATAGTCGCTTCTTGACATATGTCGCACGTGTCGGATTGTCAGCTTTGTGAAACAGGGGCCTGAGAATGCTGTCCGGGGCAGCATCCCGGAACAGCCAGGTGGATCGTAGAGCACGCGTATGGGCAAGGAATGCTGAAGCTAAACCCTGGGAACACGGTGCCCCCAGCTGAGCTGATACCCCCACCGACTAACTGTTAGCCTCATTTAACTTAGAATAATCATAGGACTTCATTGAGATTCTCGGTAAATAACGCTAGATGTTAAAACCTTATTTAATAAGGGAAAAAATAACTTTAAGTTTTTCTAGTTTTAGATGTATTGTATACCTACTTATAACATTGGTTACGATGTATTAGAGGCTGAGGTGGGTTTCGCTGGAGTTAGAACCTAGAAGTTCTTTGGAAAGTTCAACTTACTGTTACGTAAATTGTTTGTAAAATAAACCATTTAAACATTACAGCAAATTAAAAGTTTTAAAACAAAATCCCGTAAGCTTGTTATAACTTTCAACATCAACTAGTAAGTCTGGCAAAAGTTAAAATTAACTTTTATTTAGATTCTTCTTCTGTTTTCGCGATGTTGTATTGAAATTAAAGACATTTTTCGGTTTGAATCGCGTGGATAGTCTATCCTGAAGAAGAGACCTGGAAAGGTCTCGAAACGTTGAGCGTTGTAACAATGCTAAAAGTAATAAAAACCACGCGATTCAAATCGAAAAATGTCTTTAATTTCAACTTTTATTTAATTAATTAATGACCTAGATGCATTTCTATTATTCATCATAAAAATCATCATACTATGTGAGTAAAGTTGTTGGCTTTTAAAGAAAGACTAGCTGTGTCCCGCGGTTTCACCGGCGTAAGTTCCGATGCCGTGAGAATTATGAAAAAACCCTTTTGTTAGCCTACATCATAATAAAGAACCCTAAATTTCAGCTCTCTACTATCAGCGGTTTAGGCAGTGCGTTGATCCATCAGTCAGTCAGTCGGTCAGGCAGGACAAACCATATAAATATATATAGGTAGATAGTTATGGGGAAAGTAAGATAATAAAAAAAGTTCAAAATAAAGGCTCCTTTGATAATTGTTACCAATTACTGCTCTTCAAAATGCTTTAAAGCAAAATTTAGTTATTATAAAATTATGTTTAAGACTTAATTACAGTCAACCTATTACATTTAAGTTCATATGTCGAATATTAATTAAGCTTACCAACATAATAATAATCGCTACTGAATTCAATTATGAAGTGGAGCTTCGTCGATGAAAATCGACGTGTTTTGGGTCCACAATGAACAAACAGCCCGTAGCCACGCCTGACCACGTATCATTCAGTAGCAAGTTTTGGACGGACGTGAAATGGACTCATAAACTGCCGGTGTGATTAATAGATTGCCTTTGTATTTAAATTGAGTAAATTTAACAAGCGGATACAGGAACCAGCCGAAAATTAACGCAAGTTATTGCGTACGTATACTTATTGCTTAGTTATACGTATACCACTCACAATGATGTCATAAATTTTGATGGCATATCAATATAGACAATGAAATTTAATGTTTACATTAAAATTATGTATATACTCCAAAAACATCATAGACATAAACCACATGCGTTGTAAAATGAAGACGTAAGAGCTAGATATTATATTATTACTAGCTTACCCGGCAAACGTTGTTTTGCCTTATAAATTATAGATAGTAGCCGATTCTCAGACCTACTGAATGCGCATACATGTGGAGTTTGGTGGAGATCGGTGAAGCTGTTTCGGAGGAGTACGGTAATTATCATTGTGACATGGAAATTTTATATATAAGAAGATAGGCTAGCTTCATAACCACAATTCGGAACTTTATCAAACAATAAGCCATTTAACATTAGGTAGCTGATTGCGGTTTCTTGGCATTACGTGAAACTGCAAGTGCACAAGAATGTATTATTGCTTCGGGTCACGCGACGAATACTAATAAAGGTTGTCGCGGTGTCGTCGATGCGTGCTTCGGCGGGCGCTCATAGCTCTATTGTGCGAAATATTATAAATCTTATTCCCCGAATCCGGCGGAAATGACCGTTTCATTATGCACGACGGGTGCGCGATGATCGATTTGGATGGCACGCCGCCACGGCCCGGTCAGATGGCGCTCCTTTTCTCGCAAGTCTCCTGATAAACATCGTTCTCAGAAATATAAGACCTACTCATTTCAGTAAATACTAATGAATACCGTCGCTTCTTGGTACTGATTTATTCATTATTTGCCTGGACACGTATAAGACATTTTCTTACGAAAAAAATAATGTTAGAAATACCAAAGGCTTAAAACGGAGACGACATAATGTGCAGTGAGAGTAATATATTGTAGTGACCACCACAGTAGCTCGAGACGGACGGACAGGCGACACACGACAATGACGGCATAATAAGGCGCAGGGCGCTGCAGGTTTGCCAAGATTGCGCGTGCGATAAACTCCGGTTACTATGTACTTTCTATACGAATGTGACTTTTCGAAGTAAATGATACAGCTATGAGAAGTTATGTGGATATGTGTGCCGGTGGAGAATGCATGTGCATGATTGCGTGCGGCGGATACAGCCGCGGAGTACCCTCAGGGTATGCCGGCTGGTCTTAGAGGCACGCAACCATCTTCTCGCTAATCAGACAATGTATCGACAGACTCATTCGTGCAATTAGGTTTCTCGGTAGCAGAGCATACCTACTAATCTGTATCAACAAGAATTTCTGTAATGTTTCTATTGAGGATGCCGACATGTTTTTTCGCATCCATATGGACAAACTGAAGCATAAGAAGTTTAGAGGATATGTTAGATTTTTATGTTAAACAAAATATCTACACAAAAAATGTTGCTGGATAAGTAATTAAATAATGAAAATCAAAGATAATTAACAACCTGAGTTAACAACATTGTACTAGCGATGGACGTGTATTTGTTAGTTAAAGTAAAATTGTAAGGTATAAGTGTAGATGTATCATTGAATCAAACCTGTTGAAATTATGACAGCAAGGTACTTAGGTAATCATATAAAAAAACATCATAAAAAACCAATGCAACATAACAAGCTTTAGTTAGGATAATGTTGACTTGTATGATCTCATAGGATATAACAAGTACTATAGAAAACCCTGTTTAGTCTACCATTCTATTTGAAAAAATCATATATTTTTAAACATTTTATCTATCTAGGCAGGTAAGTAAGTATATAAATATATAATGTTCAAACAATTAAACACTTCTCAGAACTTATATTTTAAGCATAAAATGTCAAAGTTCATTGACGGCCATCAAACAAGGACTTATAGGTAATACTTGGAATAAGCGAAATAACACTTGCGCATGCAACGCGCAACCTTGAATTAGGATAATTCTCCAGCTTCGTAGGACTAGCTTGCAACTAGCAATGGACACTCATTACCAAGCGCAATTACACCCATAGTAAAGAGTTATGCAAATTATCTATTTAAACATTGTAAGTAATTATTTATAAATAACTTGATGACAGTTAAGTATAGTAATTAAATAAGCCAATCACTAAGCGGGTTTACATCTTTTTAAGGCTCTCATCACAACAGTTTCTTGAAAACGACTATTTGTTTCGTCAAAATATGGAACTGGGTCTATCTATTCAGTTCATAGTTTTCTTACGACGAATTTTATTTTTTGGGTAAGTACATGGGTTTTTCTTGTAAAATATACATACATATGTAGATTTTTCCTTTTCGTTTTCAGACAAATAATACATCAATCAAATTAAATAGATACGCCTTGTTGATGCGCCCAGTTCGACGTTTAAACACAATTCCTACTTAATTATTTAAAACATGACTTTTTTTTCTAGTTTTTTTTTTGTAATATGACCCTTAATAGATTATTTGCTATGTACTAGTTAAAGTTAAAGCATCTACCCCACCCACAACTATTGTATCGGTTGACGAAGTATCATTATCAAAAACGGTTGAACACTGTTAAATGTAACAGTGTCATGTTATCTACAAACAAACTTTTTCATTCTCTACCTGGACTAATTTACAACCTTGCAATCGAAATGAATGAATTTCACAGAGAGCTCCTTGAGAAAAAAACGTGAACGACCATCGATTGAGTTAGTGAGAATGCGACACCTCAACGGAGGTCCCTTAACGATTCAATATTTGCTCGAGAAGGCGTCGAGGTGAGTGGGCTCTCTCGATGGCTCAGTGTGGTCGCGACTCGAGAGATGCTGCCCGAATGTTAATTCCGACGATGAAGCCATTTGTCGGACGTGCATCGCTGTCATAACGAGCGCGAGCCACATTTCTCGAAACTTATACGATTGAAGACATGCAATGCCTATTGTTGCATGAATTATGCCAACGTGAATAAAATTTGCGTTCTGATAAGAGCTTAGATCGTCCACCCGTACACTCTCACTTAAGTATTCTATACGCGTAAAACAAAGCGTAAAAATGCCATTCCTTGAAGACTTTATATTAGTTATGTCAGTATTATGGTGATATCGTTTTTATTATGACGGGATGTTCACAATGATATGGTTCAACATGCATCGCGTCGCTCCTGTCTAGCAGGGGCGTATGATATTGGATTACCTGCACGACATTCTTTGCCAACAACGCCCGACATGGTGGTCTAGATCAGACTCTTAATATGAAATGAGTTATGCTTAAGAGGGCAGACGGGTGCGTGCTTCTCCATACCAACGTATTTCCCCTTCTGAATATTACCTCCAGAGCATTTGTTTTATAATTATAACTACATTTAATCTTGCTGAACTACGCACGACAATGGACCGTTTTGATTTTTTCCAAAAATCTAAGTTTCACAGAAAAGCTCATGCGCAGAGAGAGAGCAAAACGTAGAAGATATTTACGGTTTACGATTAAGAAAAAAATCCTTCGAAGGCAATATTCAGAAAGAAAACAGGGAAATACGTTTGTATGGAGAATCGTGCATCCCTCAAATTTGATTATTGTTGCTACTCAACTATGGTCAATTTTTAGTAAATCTATACCTATAAAATGCATAGACTGACTGATCTACGCACAGCCTAAATCGCTGATAGTAGAGAGCTGAAATTTGGAGAGTGTAATTTCTGTGATGTAGGGATCGGATAAGAAAGGGTTTTTCAAAACTCCCACGGGATCGTAACTTACGCGGGTTGACCCAGCTAGTTGTTTATATAAGAATTCCCATCGTAGCTAAATGACAACGAATAAAAGCAATTTATAATGACCTAGGGTAAAATAAAACGTTGCTAGAAAATGAGCGATGATTGTTGACATCCAACGATCCATGTCATGTAAATATTGCCTATTCTAATGGTAATATTTGTAAAGCGTAGACACCACCGTGTGAACCAGAGTGCGGTGGTCGCCCGCGCCGAGTCGCCGTATATACGCTTTGCTAGATAAATCTCAACAAACTGACATTTCCGTTTCGAATCATTTACCGTCCACTTTCCAAAGAATAGTCGCACTTACATTACGCATACGGTTAGAGTCACGACTTTGTTTTGTTCCAGGAAAGTAGACGAAGTTAACAATACGCATCATATATTATTTATATGTAGGTATATTATTATGTACTACCTCGTAAAAGTAGAAATTAGTGTTATTTGTCGTCATCTATTTGCAGAAGGTATGGTCAATGAAGACTTACCTATTGCGCCGGCCCCAAATAATTTGAGGTTTAGCGGACCCCGGGCTCCCTAGAGGGATGGAACATCGCTCAGATGAGAAGTGTTATTTTGTCATTGAAAACCATTTCTGTATCTAAAGACAAATATTTCACAACCTTAAGTACCTATATCGCCTTCTTTGTTTTGTATTGTTTCGAATATGGGTATTCCTTAAAAAGTTGAAAAAATCATTAAAATGTATGTGTACGCCATCTACGTCAACGTAAAAACTCGCATTACAACAACTCGTTATAAAAATGATGGACATCGTGTCACTGACAAGACAGGCAAGAGGAGGTACGTAATGATCGTGAGATACAATAAGACAAGCTGTCCAGGTAGCTCGATGTTTAAGAACTAATTTGTGTGGTATTCGACGATCGTCTCGGAATGTGGACATTCCTAGCTACGACATTAACAGCGGTTACTGGTGAATGAAACTTTTTATCAAACATCATCATCATTCTAGAATAATTACTGATCTACATAATTCGAGATTACATATTAAGGTAAAAGGATGATTGAATGAATCATTACATTGTGAAATTCATAGTACTGACTGCCTACCTTATCTGGTTGGACTAAAGTGCGAACGAAGTGAAAAGTAGTAAGTTAATAACCATGACAAAATATTGCGCAAACAGACGACGACGTCCGTTTATTCAAAAATGTTGGATGAAGAGCTCTTATTCGAACAATACGAAATAATTGTTAGTCCTTTATACGAGAGAGACACCTTCTTGTCTCACGCACCGTAACAACTGCCATGAAATATGGGAACAAAAAATGTTTACAAAGGAATTGTATTCAATACAAATACCCGAATCAAGAAGAAAAAATAACAGTAGAGATCGATATAAGAGATAAATAAAATGTTCTATTGTAAAGGCTGCACTCCCGTGCACATGCCAGACCTTTGCGACCTCCGCTCCTCCGTGTCTACGAAATGGATATTCAATATTATAGAGTGATTCTTGTTAATACAGTTCTAGGTATTATAATGCTGTGAGTCAGAGGACTTTTAGATTAGTAGTCGTATCAAATATAAGCATGAGGTAGGATTTGTATTAGAGTGGTTTATATAATTCTGCACCTTTAGAGAGATTGTGACCGGGCTGTTTTATGTATTGATTATGATTATTCTTACACCATACAAGAAATAAAGGTTGTAAGAACAATTTAATAGGTAGTCAATTTTAGAGAGTGTCTAGACAGTATCTTAAACGGTAATATATTTCATTATTAAAACATTCATTAAAACATTAGGCACCTGTCTTAATAAAATAAAATATAGTTATGTCAATAATTAAATCAGGTCCCTCAGGGTCTTTGTGTAAATAGGATTTTATTTTATATTTGTTTACATTTATGATTTAATTATAATTAATTTATTAATATAACCTACTCTTCTGTCAAACAGATGTTCATTGGTCCTTGTTTCAAATTAAGCACAAAATTATACAAAACTAGTTATAAAAATAGATATGACACCCACAAAATCGGTAAATACTGTAATCCGATAAGCAAATCGTCAAATTTGTAAAACAAAATAATCTCTCCTACCTGTAAAAGGGCAGTTTAGTGGAACTTTAAAATAATCAGTTCGACAAATCGAGTCGTTTTAACGTGTCAGGACAAGCTGTCGGTTTTTATTTGGGCCCAGTGGGATGTCTATGGTCGTTTTGTGTATTTTATGGCCACTTCATTAGGAGTATCGAGACGGTCACTTTGAATCCCTATTGACACATCAACGGACCGCAACTTCAAAATCTCTTTGGGTATATAATTTGCATAGGTATTTCATTTGGAGATAAAGGGACCTATCTGAAATATGATCTTTTGCAATATAAGCAAGCTTATTACATAATATACATATTTTATTTATTATACACAAATACTTAACTTAATGAAATACCAAAATGATATTGCTGAAGAATCTTGACGAGCCCTAATATTCACAATAAAACTACAATGATCTGGTTGGAGATAATGTTGGAAAGATTTAAATGGAACGAGTTCTTGAGATCAACGGACATGTCAGCCTTAAAAGTGTAAAGATCGTTCCCATAGCCGTGCTGTGATGCAGCATACTGCATCTCTATAGATGCAGGACGCGCGGAGAGTGCGGCGAGTAACAAAGAGCCTTCCGGGAACCGCCACAATACAGGTTTGCGGCGACGACGCCGGCAACGTGCGATACCTTCGCAGATACCGGCCTCGACCGTCGACCGCTCAGGTACTCCCGCGTCCCGCACACCCTTTGTCAACCGACTAACAATTCAACAACGGTAAATGCATACGCCATTCACATAAGTCCTCAACACACCGTCCATTACATCTCACCAGATTCTAAATTAGGGTCAGTCACAGAGGACTCATTACAGGGTTAAAGGCGAAATGGCTTTTAATAAAATAATAAAAACTAGTCTTGAGATCACTATCGATAATTAGATGATAGCTTCGATAGCATTGAATAATACAATGATACTTCTTACTCTGATTGATTATTATTGATAGGTTTATGTAGGTACTTATCACGCATCACTGAACTGATTGGGTTGAACTTATTCCGAGAATTAAAAGAAAAAAAGGTTATCTAAAGGGGCAACGGAGGACAAGTATACCTACCTAGATATAACGTCCAGATTCCAGGTGTAGTGTGGCGAAAAAAATTAACAAGAGGTTCGCACGACGGTATTGACGCTTACCGAGAATTTGAAGAGATATGATACGAATATTGATAAGATTCAACACCGATCAATTGATGCTTATTGGCAAACCATATTTCAGGGCAATCACCTTTTCAATTTTGAAGGGTATTATTCGATTTGGTAAATGCTTTGTTCTTTGAGGATTTAACATGATAATCTAAACGATGTAGCATAAAAGTAAAAGTAAAGTAAAAAAATAAAAAAAAGCCCCAGCCTAACTTAAGTTTATCCAAGGCATGTGAGCCGCCGGCAATGTATTTATTGCTGTGTAGAGTTGTTCACTCTCGCCCCTACATTTTATACAAGTTTACATCAACCTTATAAATCTTAAAAAAGTTTATAGAATGCTCGTAAATATTTAAAACAGTATGAACAGATGTGTGAGTGATCATTACAAATTAAAAACGAGTTTTTGTGGATGCCACACCTAACCAAGAAATATATATTGCTAAAAAGAGGATATAGGTCATTAAGTTGTAGGTAATTGAAACATGCATTGTGAAACGTTTAAAATGCTACAATATAATATACATTTATTTTGCCTGTAAGTAGACTTTAATAAATGCTGCACGCAATACTTTACCTAACATGATTCTAGGAATTGTCTCCGAGTAAACTAACTACCACGTGCGTAGCTGTCGTTATAGAAGCAAAAATAATAATGACGTGGGCAACGACACCTAGACACGATACGAGCTAGACTTTGCAAGCAAATATTATTTAAGCTCCTTCACCAGCTCTTCTAAAACAAACAGAATACAATTGGCAAATAATACGTGGTTTATCGTTTGTGTCTAATATTAAGTAAGCGGTTTTCGTGATTGATTACAATTAAGTTTGCATATCAGACGTTTTGAAGGAGTTCGAACTGCGATATGATATTATGAATCATTGCCTAACAAATAATATATTATTGCAATAATATCGAGAGCTTTATGCACATTCCATGTGCGTGCATGCCCACTGCCAGAAGCAGGTAATACGGCGAATTATGTTGAAGACCCAAAACCAATTGTGTCGACAGTTTAGTGGAAGTGAAGTAGCCATTAATGAGAGCATTGAATCTGTTCAAGGTCTCAGAATTAGCAGTCCACTTTCACAAAACGAAAACTGATAATTTTGAAACTAATCAGTTCAGAGAAGTTTTACGTTTGTGCGTGACGATCTCTAATAAATTAAACGGGTTGAAACAAGTGAGTAATGACATAATCCGAAGAATGGTTGACCTACTGCTTCGTTTACAAACTATGAGTCACGCAAATTAATTTAACCCATTTGAAACACTCGGCTCTCTATCAACATAGATAATGTCGTTATCAAATAATTCAAAATTTAATATGGATAACTTTTGGTTATGGAAATAAAAAAAAGGAAAGCAACGAAGAAGAAAGGCTACAAAAGGAAAACAGAGCTCTTTAACCATTAGTCTAAGAAATATTAGAATAGAGTTTCTTTGAAATAATTGAACAGCTTATACTAAAGGTAAGAAGCTGCACTAACGTCTCAATATTTTGTGTTCATAAGTAGATAAATACCCACACGTTGTTTTCAGTGAATTGTGTTGACGTCAGAAGCAAGGAGGCAGTCAAGTGAAGTAACAAACATCGCTTCTAAGAATCGCACTTGTTTTTAGC
This sequence comes from Idaea biselata, assembly GCA_958496205.1. Taxonomy (NCBI): domain Eukaryota; kingdom Metazoa; phylum Arthropoda; class Insecta; order Lepidoptera; family Geometridae; genus Idaea; species Idaea biselata. The sequence goes on along the minus strand of OY292394.1, from coordinate 40,926,297 downwards.
TCCAGGTGTACCTACTTTTATATTATAAGGTACTTTCATATATTGATCAATATCACTTTTAATTTAAAATTTATTAATATCTTGTATGAGTATAGATTTTCTTCTGTTTTCGCGATGTTGTATTGAAATAAAAGATATTTTTTCGGTTTTAATCGCGTGGTGTTTATTACTTTTAGCACTGTTTCAACGCTTAACGTTTCGAGACCTTTACAGGTTCGAGACCCTTCTTGTAAACAATGCTAAAAGTAATAACACCACGCGATTAAAACCTAAAAATGTCTTTAATTTTGTATAAGTATATGAGTATGAATACGACAAGTCAATTATCTTGTTCCCTTTGCATTTAGCTAGTTTCTGATATGTTATTATTTAGCGAAATTTGCCAGTTAAATGAATATTTGCTGAATAACGTTGCCCTAGCTAAGTAATGTAGAATTACTTAGCTAGGGCAAATGTTTTAATTAACTTCCGAATAGGTATACTAAATATTCTGATAAAATGTTTGAATTATTAAAGTCGGCGATTAGGATTGATTACTGTATTTACTTCCAAATGAGTATATGTCCTTATTACTTTTACTTTCTAACTTTGAAAGTGACGAAGTTTGAGTTAAAATCATATACCTACCTAATTGTACCCCATTAGAAGAAATTCAAAAATTCCTCACATTTCTAGTTTCAGCGGTTTATATACATAAATAAAAAAGACTCAGTAAATGAAAACTGCGTTATTGAAAGGTTTGATTTCATTCATGATGATATATTCTGATGTTTAACTATCGGACGAAGGCTTAAATACAGTTAATAAACATCTTACCTAAATCATAACGACAGTATCCATAAATCCTGACTTAATAACACGAACCTATCATCAATTGATTTCCATTTTCTTGGAATACGCTGTAACTGGAAAACTCGACAAACGAAGGGCGTTATTGACTAGCTGAGGACACTTACATTACTTTTTATGGATCATTCAGTTTTAATTATATTTTTACTCACACCACTACGCTGCAAATAGATCTACAAGTAACTTGGATTTTTACGTAGGCAATTTTGTACAGTCAGATTACCAATTAAGTATCCAGCACGCAAAATTATCATGCGTGTTGTATACTTAATTGGTGATCTGACTGTACATTACTTTATATTTTAAATAACCTACATTTACCCCCTTACATAAATGATGGCTAAGTTTAATAATTAACTATACAGCATGAATAATATTTTTGCGTGCTGGATACTTAATCGGTAATCTGACTGTACTAGGTAATTGAGTCTCCCTTTTTCGCGGGAGAAAATATTTTTCCATTGAAGCAGACAATCGATCATCGTACCTAATAATGTTCGCCCACTAATTTATTTTGTTAACGAAGCATTCGTCGTGACACGACCGTCGAACAAGTCGCATTCCGCTCATAGATAGCCATAGTTTAATCATTATTTTTGCGCACATACTGGCCAGTTCTAAGAATCCTCAGCTTATCTCGCTTGCACCTGTCACTCGTTCATCGAAACCAAAGGTAGGTATCGAAGGTTTATAGCTAAATACAAAGCGTTACTGGAAATTAATCTATGAAACACAATAGGGTGTGGCGAGCGATCAACTTAGCTATCTCAAATGGGGTTATACACGGTGCATAACATCTGACTAGCCTTTAAGGATAACTAAGCGCTACTTCCTCTTTCTTGGAATCTAAGCGATGTTCCCGGTTGTATCCCTCTCGGGAGCGCGGGGTCCGCTAAAAGCTCAATATATTTGGGGTCGGCACCGTTAGGTAAGTCATCATTGACTACACCCCTACTGCAAACAGATTTGGGAATATTTTTACGGCCGGCCGCCTCCCTGACACCAATCCATCTTGAGACCAATCAGTTTATACGTCACCGCTATTTAATCAATTATCTAAAGCTATTTAGTCAATTATCAATTATCTAAAGAATATCACTTACCATTCAATGCTCCTGTAACCCTTGACGCAGCAGTGGATGCTTTTGAATTTATCTTCGAAGCCATACTCGAAAGGGACAGGCTCTTTGGTGAACTGCATCCAAGAAGAGTTGGTGACGAAGGTGTTCATGGAACAGTAGCCATTTGAGAGCGCGCCGCTAGCGCAAGCCAGCAACAACGTCGCTTGCAACCACATCTTCACCTATCCTTGCATTCTGCGAACAAAATTATAAAATCATAATTTAATGATTCCATGAATTATTACTTCTTATCGTTTTATAATGCAATTATGTAATAGTTATAAAGAATCACTGTTAACAACATGAAGTTGAAATAAAAAGTTGATACGATGCTGTTTCAATTAATATAAAGTAGGTATGTAATTAAATTTTAGCACAAACAAACTAGACTTTAAACAGTAAGCTGTAAAGATTTCATAGTACCTAATTGATAATTTTGTACTGGAATTTAACCTGTACTAAATAGATGTTGGACATACACTCCATCTCCAAGTGAACTGCGCCTCTGTAACGATCTCAGCGAAGGAATAGATAGATTATGTTAAGAAATACCACTTTTATGTTTTGTACAATAAAATACAAAAACCTAAACTAAATTATGTCAGCGATGATAATGCAACTGATTTCTTTTAAATTTTACACGATTAAATAGCGAGTGCATACTGCATACCACAACATGATCTAATGTGGCCTACACACTTACCTATGCACCGCGTAATGTTTAGATAGGTTATTAACTTGACTTGCGACAAGTTATTAACGTTTCGATGAAGTGCAGCGTTCGTCGGAATTACCATACATTTCGCCGATAAATATAGAACCACGTGCGTAATATACTTATGAGATTTAGGACAAATGCAACGTTTTATCGAAACGGTATGAACCTGAACCTAAGCACGAGTGTAGCTGGCTAGACCGAGGACTATGTAGCTTGTCTATTTGATATTCAAAGTCAAAATCTGTACAATTAGCACACCACTGGTTATTAAGTCGTCGGACTAGCGAGGTCTACAAGTAAGCCTTTGGTAATTTGTCGAGGCATTTTTCTAGGTACAAGCCTACACATCACAATGAAAACATTTTCCTGAAAACGTTTATTTGGGGTAGGATGCTACAAAATGGGAACTGGCGTGCATTGTGTCTACGCTACGTACAATTAACTGCAATAATTATCAATGATTAGCCACACTTAGAACTAAGTGGACCGTGAATTTTTCACAAGAGATCTAGGAAATGACTGAATACAATATGTTTCTAAGTACGATTTCCATACATTAAAAAACCATTATTGTGGAACATCATCGCGGGTACCGGGTGTGTAATATTCTGAGTGGTAATTATTAACTTCGAAGTCCAAGAACTGAAGTCGAATTGTGGTGCAGTATGGTCACGTAGTTTCATAGAAATTTATATTTTACTGAGTAGGTACATTTATAGTGTAGGTACCTATATGAAGTATGAAGTTTCACTTTGTCGAAACTTAGTAGTGACTAACTTTCGACTAAATTGAGTTAGTCGTTGCCTTAATTTCAACTTGGTGTGGTAGGTATGTGGTGCACATGGAGGTTCTGCTGGAAACATCAATGTTTCCATTGCTAATTAATTCACCAAATAAAAAGTTTATAATTTAGGTAAATGTAGAGCATTTACCTAAATATTCATATCGTCTACTTACCGCGTGTTCAACAAAATGCCATCATACTAAACCTGGAATGAGGTTCACAAAAAATCAGTTCTGAGGAACAATAATATTTAAAAGCAAACTACCTACCTACCTATATAAAGATATCCATTCGAAGTATCAATTGGAAAAGCCAAAGCGGCTATTGTTTGAACACTAATCCTACGTAAAATACAAAAGAAACTGGTTAAGTTGACTCGTAGAAACAATTACGTGACGGTATTAGAAAACCCATGGATTATGTTGATAGTTGATAACAATATGCTTTCTACTTGCGGCTACCGCATTCAGTTCTAGGTAACGGTTTAATTATGTACAGAATTGCAAGAACCGCTCGTTTCTCTTTGTTTGTTAGATTGCAAATTGTAGCTCATCTTAAGTAGGTACGACACCTAGGCTGGTGCAGCTAGTAAGGAAGAAGATGGGACCATACACTGCGTATGATAGTGGCCAAGCAAGAGCAAACCTTGGATAATATTTATATAACAAAAAAAATAGCCCGTTAATTTGTCCCACTGCAGAGCAAGGGCCTCATCTTAGTTAGAGGGTTTAGCCGACTCCGGTCCTAGGCCATGTGGTGGTGAATCCTAGGCCATGTCGGTTTCCTTACGATGTTTTCCTGTACCGTAAGAGCCATGTTATCAGCGCACGTAACTTTTTCTTAAAGAAAAAGATTTCGGTGCGCGGTCGGTCAGGATTCCACTAGAATTCATTACAAAAGGTTCTGTAAAAATATATCTTTACATGCAGCGTTGCCATAAATAAATGGGTTGCTAACTTTGGCTTTGTCTCCGTGCAATTGTTTCGTAAGCGGCATTAGATCTTAAGAAATACAAGCTATTTAAGAAATTACAGGTAAAACTGTCATAAAGTAGATTTTTGCCGTTTTGCCGATAGTGACAGATTATGAGCCTACTTAACGGCACCAACATAAAATAAAGTTTTAGGCGTGGTATTTTTGAAACACTGAATTGAAGCGCAATATTCGAATGCTTTCCAATTAATACTTTTCAGTCGCATGAATTCTGCAACCAGCGATCCGACCCACTCGTTTGATTTAAAAAAAAAAATGCAACTCGAAATGGATTCTGATTTTATTTTCGGTGTATATTTTATAAAACCAGCTGCGACCTAGTTTTGTAAATGCTGATTCCTTGGCAATCTATAGGGCGATTAAAACCGGAAAATGAGTTTAATTTTAATCCTACATCGCGAAAACAGACGAAACATCTAGGTATATCTATCTACCTAGTATAGCTTTATCCCGACTGACTGACTGATGGATCAACGCACAGTCTAAACCGCCGATAGAGGGCTGACATTTAGAAAGTGTTCTTAATGTGATGCAGATAAAAGAGAGGATTTATGAAAATTCTCACGTGACTTAGGCGGGTGCAACCAGGGGAGCTAGCTAGTATTATGATAAAGACTCCAGTATTCGTCTCTATGGCTCGTTTTTTTTTTGTCGTTTGAGAAAAAGTGACTAACATTTTTGGTGTTCGACAAAATGTTTTCCGTGACTGCTGGAATATGAATCCGCTCCTTACGGTCCGCTACAAACCTGCACTATGTTAGTTAAGGTACCTATCCATATCTGTAGATGTTAAAAGTTTATTTTTTTAATAAAGGTTTTTTTTCCTGATAGGATAACAAAAAAAGTAATTCCTAAAACAATTGAATTTCAAGTGAATGTATCGATCTGAAACAAAAACACTGCAAAGTAAACTCAGTTGATTCCGTGAATCGGTAGTTGTGACTAGCTAGCTAGCTAGAGCCTAGTCCAGTCATTCTAGGAAAAATAACTCCTAATGACTACGGTTGTCTTTAGTCGCTCGTTTTTGTCGCAACTCGCAACTCATGGACGTATGAAATATAAATGCACTACATACCTACCTACCTACCTATTATCATATTTAAATACATTATGATGGTTCAGATCACAAATTTAGATGACAATATGTTACTTTTTTATTCTACCAGATGGTATTTTTTTATGTAGGTGTGTGATGAAGGGATCTAAGATGTAGCATGCCTATTTTGAAAATAATTGATCATTCGAAACGATCGAGCCCTCTTTAATTAGGTAGGTACTAGGTACCTACGATTATAAACATGGTTTGTTTTCACTACAAATATTATTTCAAAACAAGGTAGGTACATTTGGATACCCACGATGTTTTAATTTGTTTTTACAGAGCTCGATATTTCATTTCTGGCGAATTCCCCATTTTTAGGGTTCCGTAGTCAACAAGAAACCCTTATAGTTTTTAAATAATATTTAAAGTAGAGATGGGCCGACTAGTCGGCTTTCCCGAGATAGTCGGGAAAGCCGACTAGTCGGCAGGTGCCGATTATGCAATAAAATCAATTTAATTGAATTAATCGTTCAGTAAGAAGGCGGATAGTCAGAAAAACGTATACAAAACACGTCATACCCCACATACATCATCTTAACATCAAACATCTAAAATTTCATAACTATGCCTCAGTTCCATGAATATTTTTATTCCATCTTTTATTTTTATTTTAAAAAATTTTGGAAGTTTCGTTACAGCTTTTGAAGTGCAAATTTATCCAAAAATACCAACAATCGCCGAGTAGTCATGATTAACCCAAATATCAGGGAATTATAATGATCTGCACTGCCGACTAGTCGGCAATTTTGAAACCGACTAGTCGGCAGAACCCCTAGTCGGCCCATCTCTAATTTAAAGCCCTCTTAAATGACCAACAATTAATCGAACAAAGAAGATGAATTTGAAATATGTCTACCTATAATTGCGATACAAATACGTATACTACCTACACTATATTTAAATAGAAGTATAAGTAAGTACGTATAGCGATCATGTCGACAGAGAGTGGTCCCATACATGAGCCATACTTGTAATACAAGGGCTACAAGCTTGTTCCGCGGCGAACGAGTGATTTTTGCAATTACCGACGGGCGGCACACATATCTGTCGGCAATTTGCCGCTCCTCCCGCGAGCTCCGCTGATCGGTTTCTCAGAAACGCAGTTGCATCAACCGCGCACCGAGCTAGTGTGATTAACGCACTAATTACTTCGTTATTATATTTACTTGTCTCTACTCGCTTCCATCAACTAAAAGCGGTCGTCATGCGAAGATTGAATTATTTCTGAGATACTACTCAACATAAACTACCTATAACTAGGTATAACTAAAGTATAGACTAACGGCGGCGCGGGCGCAGCGATAGAAGTGATACTGGTAATAACTTGTCCAGTTTACCCGTCTTAGAGTTCTATAATTGACTATTTGAGGGCCGCGGTTTTACCCATGTTAGTCTCGATCCCGTAGGAATTTCGATAAACGCTTATTATTATTATTAGAAACAGATTATTATTCAATTATCTGTTTCTTATTGGATGCCAACATCATTATGAAAACACACTCTCAAGATTTCAGCTCTCTGCCGTCAGCGGTTTGAGCTGTGCGTTGATCAGTAATTCAATTAGGACAAAGCATTGTATAGATATAGAAGATTAGATGGCAATACTTTGTGTTGAAATAAAACCGAAAATATCATCTTCAAGTTTAAATGTATGTTGGTTACTCCTTTATTAAAAATCTATTGAATGAATCAAAAAAATAAGTATAATATGTAGTATATCCGTTGTCTAGTCTCATAGTACAAGCCTAGTGGTTAGTTTGGGGCTAGATTGCGCTGTGTGTAACATTGTGCAATATTTATTCATTTTATTTTTTATTTATTAATCAATCCCAATGAAACTTAGATATTACAATGAATTAGGATTATTCACGTAAGTATAGCTGGTAGTAACTTAACAGGTAAAATCGCTTTGTTTCTTAGTAACTTACATAAGCTTGTTTACAACTACTAATACTGTATATATAAATAGTTTTAAAAGATTCCTTAATGACAAAGCAACTTTGAATGAAAAGCACACCACAATATACCTTCAAGTTTTGAGAACAATGTCTCCTAAAGTGTATACATAGATAGATGGAGAATATACCTATTCCAGGCTGATTGTTGTGATAGCTTGCATGTTAACCATGAATATTCATGTTACTCCCTTGATTACATTTGTGTACTTATGCGTAACTAACCACATTAGTATGATGATCTAGGATATTGCTGGGGGTTTAAAAAGGCTCTTTTAGGAAATTCTGCAAAGAAAATGTTATTTGACACAGTCACAATAACTATGGATAGTAGTGTGTTTCAGCATAAATAGAAACTTAGATCAAAAATGTAAATAAGGAACTGTTAATTTTAAAGGAAAAAGTAAATAAGGAGCTGTCATTATTAAATAAATGTATGGAATTTTTGTTTACATTTTTGATCTAAGTTTCTGATAGGTTCAAATGACAATGTTGCATGCGCAAGTATTTCAGATGCACAGTTGTTGTGACCATGTCAAAAAGCATTTCCTTTGCAGAAACTCCAAAATTTACCCTTTAAGTAATGCCCTCTGTTTCCAGCTGAAATGTATACTTCAAAATCCAAATAAAATAAAAATAGGATTATTTATTACTATGAATTTATTAGACAATTCTCAAATTATAACAAACATTGTTTCTACATGAAGCACAAGCTTGTATAGAGGTACCAAGGTACCAATCTAATGCAGTAAGTACTTATATCTACTATATAAAAATAAGTCGGGTTTTCCTTCCTGACGCTATAACTCCAGAACGCACGAACCGATTTCCACGGTTTTGCATTCGTTGGAAAGGTCTCGGGCTCCGTGAGGTTTATAGCAAAGAAAATTCAGGAAAAATTTCATTATCTATAATTTATAAGGCAAAACAACGTTTGCCGGGTCAGCTAGTAGTAGTATAATAATATTAAGTATATCTAATGAATAATACTCCATATAATTGGTTTAACTCCATGGTTTCACCTGCGTAAGTCCCCATCCCATGGCATTATCGGGATTTTAAGTAGCCTATGTTAAGGCCTCAATAATGTAGCTTACTATCGGTGAAAGAATTTTTGGAGTTTCAGAGATTACCCGGAAAATACATTTACATATTATATTTAAATTATTATAGGTAAATTCTAAAAACTCAACTTGTTCAAAGTCTAATTAATAAGAGCAGCCACATACAGGTGGATTCCGTCTGTAAGTAGCCATTCTCCAAATACAATAACAAAATCCAATTAAGACAGGTCGGAACTTGTTCCACTGTGATTTTTCTATACCGTTAAATAATAGGTACCAATAAAAAGTTAGTGTTTGAAACTACTATAGTTGACCATGAGCATGCTACAGACATCATCATGGCATTCTTATTTAAGGTGAATACACATTTATCCAAGTTGAACTCTGGGAACATGGCAAATCCACTGATAGTTCAATGCAGCCAGGGGGCATTGAATCATGACCCCTAACTGCATCGAATCATCAGAACCTGGGAAGATTCCAGAACCAAAACCAAGGGCTTCGATTAGTTCTGCTTGGATGGTTGGTTGTGCATTCACTTTTATTGTCTGGTGTGATGAGATAATAGTCAAATTCTCGCCTACCTAAAAATATTTCCGAATGAGACTTGAATTTTCTGTGACCTTAAGTCTCCAAGTAAATACTTGGTGCCTAAGTTATATAAAAACTATTTTTAATATAGTATTTGTAGGGGATTTATATAAATTACTATAAGTAGGTACATCTACTATATAAAAATAAGTCGGGTTTTCCTTCCTGACGCTATAACTCCAGAACGCACGAACCGATTTCCACGGTTTTGCATTCGTTGGAAAGGTCTCGGGCTCCGTGAGGTTTATAGCAAAGAAAATTCAGGAAAAATTTAATTATCTATAATTTATAAGGCAAAACAACGTTTGCCGGGTCAGCTAGTAACAAATAAAAAAATACCGGCGCGGAATAAAAGCCGCAAGATGAAGGTAGATAGATGTTAGGGCTATATTATTTTCAAACTACTTTCATGAATAAAAGTAAATTTATATCCTCTTGTCCACACAATACCTACATAAATAAGAAATAGTTTCGTTTGCAGAAAGTATTACTCACCGATTCTTGTGAGCGACAATCCAACTTTCCAAGAATTGGAAATTTCAAAGAAACCCAACTCCGCGTTCAATAGTTAAAGTTCAACAAATTACACTGCACCGTGATTCATATATAATTCTTACAGCAATATTAAGTAATGAATTGGTTTCTAGGATAGTTCAATTCGTAACTTTCTTCCGTTTTTAGTCAGAAATAAAACTGCAACCGCACAACACCTCTTCACACAATCAGCAAAAGCGTGCGACTGACGTGACAGCAAAGTTTCAGTGTTACCAGACACTCAAAGTTGGTTATTCCAAGTCTGTTTTCTTTTCACAATACTTTTTTTTTCTGAAGCTCTATTTCATCTAGGATTTTTTTTTAAGAAAAAAAAATACGCATTCACAAATCGAATCGCCTAGCTGCTAGTAAACATTTTTGAATGCGGATTTTTTCCTAAAAAAAAAATCTTTTCATTTTACTGATAAATAATTTTATTGATTCACCCTAATTCAGAAATTTAGATCAAAAATATAAACAAATAATCGTCAATTTTAAAGGAAAAAGTAGGTAAATAAAGTGGAGCTGTCACTTTCATGTATGGAATTTTTGTTTACATTTATGGTAGTTTCTGAAAAAGGGTATACGTTTATATTTGAATAAAATGCCTCAGGCAACTAGGGTGTCAACTGATCACAGCTTTGCGTCTTCCACCCAATTTAATTTTTTTGTTTTTTTTTTCTAGTTTTTTTTCAAACCCAAAAAAGAAGAAAAAAATCCTGGGTGAATTAAAAAAACATTTTCGAAGAGTTTTGACGGTTAGTGATAGGTCACTAATCGATACAACTTTTCTTTGTAATAACGGATTCGGTAGAAATTGTACAGATTGTCATCGTATTAATAATATACCAAAATGGAGAAACATTATAACATGGCAGCTCAGAGAACATTGTGTCAATTTGACATTTTTCTATCGAGTAATAGGCGAAAAGTTTTTAACCATACAGCTTCATCTGACGTCGAAAAGTCCTCTTGTTTACGAATCAAATCCATGATCACAAAAACCTTTATTAATAAACGTGGAGTAAGGTCGGAATAATTTAACCACATTTTGTTTCTGTCTGTCAACTTTGAAAGTTCTTGTCACGGAAAAAGACAAAGCATGTTCTCACTACTCCAACCTTACTCCACGTTTATTAATAAGGCTATTAGAAATTAAGTTTTATTCGTGTTTATTTTATGTATAGTATCCGTCTGTAGATAATTTTATAAAAGTAACTAAACGAAACACGAGTAATAATAAAATAATCTAATCTAATATACAGGGTATTTCGACGAGGGGGTATTAAGCCGAAAGGGGGTTGTTCTAGAGGTCTAGGCGAACAACTTTTATTCTACGACTTTTGGAAATTCTAAATTTTTTTTCAAAAATTTTAAAGTTGTATCACTAAAAAAACAGCTGTTTTTGTAAAAAAAAAGGAAATCAATGTTCAGATTGTAGTGGTCCAAACTAAATAAAAGGGCACCTTAAGACCAATTACCACAGACTCTAAAAAACAGCTGATTTTCATGCAAACTTTAAACTCAAAAATTTCGAAAACTACTTTGAATTTCCAAAACTTGTAAAACAAAAGTTGTTCGCTTAGACCTCTAGAACAACCCCCTTTCGGCTTAATACCCCCTCCTCGGAGCACCCTGTATAAAATTTCCATGTCACAATGTTAGTTACCGTACTCCTCCGAAACGGCGGCGCGACCGATTTTTACCAAATTTTATATGCGTATTCAGTAGGTCTGAGAATCGGCTACTATCTATAATTTTTATAATTTATTAGGCAAAACAACGTTTGCCGGGTCAGCTAGTAATTTATAAGTAGGTACATAGGTACATTAAAATTATTATTTCTTCTTTTTTGTAGGTGTTTTTTTCATGTTCTTCAAATACCGAAAGGAGCCCAAAGCACGTCGCACCATGACACCACGCCACCATGATTGTATGATAGTTGCCGCCTCGCGCTGCCGCTCTTCATGAGCAATTCGAGCTGCTCGCTCTCGCTTGAAAGTTAGCCATGCACGTATTTCTCCTTCGTGCAGATCGAACTAGAAACGAAGGATGGTTGTAGGGAGTGATCTGTTGTAGGTAGATGAAGGTGTACTTGGCAGTCAAAGGCAAACTGTAGCACTATACCTACAAGAACCCAATAACGACGACGATGCGGTGTTGGGCTGGTTTACCTACTACTTAACTGAAGATACTAACCGTACCGTTACGTAGGAACGTATCCCTAAGTATCTACCTAATGTCGTTGCTTATGGAGCCCCCGTGCTTATAGAGACTAGTTACAGACTTTTATCGTCCGATAGTTAAATCAGCCTGTTAATACGTACCTACGTCTATTAATTGAATCATGCTACTTAATTAATTACCATCGGTCTGTAACAAAAAATATCTTGCTTACTTTTTTTTGCAACTCTTTTCGCCGCGCATTCGCTACTCGCAGCTGCTCGCATTTAGCAGCACGTCTTGCATTCATATCAGTAGTATCGATTGTGAAACGTTCCTCCCAATATTTCAACGCTTCTTCTCGTTCCTGAAATTAAAAAAAAATATGTAAAAACGTAGTAGTACGGTCAGTACGTCAGTAGGTACCTAACCTACCTAGGTATCTAATAAAATAGCGTTTGACCACTAACTAGGTTCCATCTAGGTACCCAACAGATAGATCTGACATGTAGGACATTGCATAGGCTGTGTGTGACAAGTGATTTGATGGAATCACAAAATTAAGTACCTAAGTACTTCCTTCCTTACCTACATTTCTACCAAAGGATCAGTTGGAGATAATCTGAAGGTGTGGCCCCTTAGCTGAGTTCCTTCATTTTAGGTAGGTACCTACCTTAATTTGCATTTCATAAGCTTTGAGGAGTTCCTTATGAACTCGCTCCTCGTGGTCGGTCCGCGGCGGCGGGGCCCGTGGTTGGCTGTACTGCAGCTGTAGAGACTCCGCTCTAGCTATTATCCACTTTTCGGCGTACGCGAGTCTGACATTTGCGTTCAGTTGGTCATCCTATAGCCAAAAACACAATTTCAAAATTATCTGTTTGTTACCTACTAGTCGTTTGTAGCTAAACATACTCCTGCTCTCCATTCTTAGAATGCTATAGTACAATATTTTTAGTCTAAGCTTTTCATCCACCATGTGTGTAATGTAAACGAAGTATTATGCTGCTGATCCATCGCGAACTAAACTAAGTTAAGCTTGGCGTTATAATGTGCGTGCACCGCCATAAAATAATATTTCATCAATGCCTACTCACATTAATTTTATCCCGAAGAATAGCCATTGTGTGATCCGCTTTGCGAAGCTGTTGGACCGATAAACGACGCTTAGTTTCAAGTTCTTCTATTATTAATTGCCGTTTCCTGATAAAATAGTAATTAATAAGATATCATTTACAAAGACATATCTAGGTAAGTATAAATAAATTCATCCTTATTCTTTACTCTTAAGTAGGTACCTACTTAAGTAGCTCTTCATACTGCAGACGCTGAGTCATGGCCGACCATTCCCTCTGCTGAAACCCACCTATAGCGTGCTGCATCGTTGGCCATTCACTGTGTTCTGCGACTTCAATGAGTGTTTTTCTAATCACATCGTTTATCTTTTCTCTGAAAATTATAACATCACATTACCTACATATTTGGTTTTTAAAATAACGCCATCTGCCGAAAGGCTGCGTATACTCCTCGTTTAAGCTACCTGTCGCTAACGAGCTTTTCACGTTGAAGCCTGGCATCCTTGGTGTATAGGTTCCAATCTCGAACCCGTAGTTCACTGCTTCTCTCTGCGAACATGGTTTCAACATTTTACAACAGATGGCAGAAGGAGGTAAATTTGGTTAAATTATTACCCGAATGCCAAAGGAGGGTTTTATAATATCAAACCGCTTTTCCACCTAGTGGAAAAACGACCATCAAGTTTGTTTTACCTTTATATAAATAGGGTTTTACTTGCGTTAGCCCTAATCCCACGGGAATATCGGGATAAAATGAAGCATATGTTCCAGAACTCCATTTGTCTAAATTCCAAGTTTCATCGCAATCGGCTCAGTGGTTTTAGTGTAAAGGAGTCACAATCATCTTTACATACCTACCTACCTATAAGTACTTACTGTGGATAGGATAATTATTATTTCTAACTTAAAAGTCTTGTGCTTAGCGTCGTAACTTAATTACCCCCTTACTTATAAACGATGACTGTTATGAACAAGTTTGTTTTTGCCTGTCAAGTTTAAAACTCCATGTCGCATCTGTTAATCATCTTTTAATTATAAAAGATGATTGATTGATGATAAAGCCTATAAACGACTAACCCCTTACTTTAATAAGTAAGGGGTTAGTCGTTTACTTTAATAAGTAAGGGGTTAGTCGTTTACTGTAATAAGTAAGGGGTTAGTCGTTTACTTTAATAAGTAAGGGGTTAGTCGTTTACTTTAATAAGTAAGGGGTTAGTCGTTTACTTTAATAAGTAAGGGGTTAGTCGTTTACTTTAATAAGTAAGGGGTTAGTCGTTTACTTTAATAAGTAAGGGGTTAGTCGTTTATAGGCTTATACGGTTACATCTAATCCCTGCATGTAGGTAAGTACTAAGTATACTTTACCTACATATCTACTAAGTTCCAATTACACCAATTTTATCCCCTAAAATTGCTTATTCTGTGGTTACGACAAAGACGCGGCGGCACGCCTTTGCTGCCACTTATCAGTGCGCTTATGGGTTTTAAAGTCTAACACAAGAATCTACGTATTATACAGGTAGTAGATGAATTAATTAATCTTCCGGAATTCAAGGTATAAGGTATAGCACTTTAAAAGTTTTAAGGGAACACTTATTTGTTTTACTACCAACATGACGGCTTAGGAATTTAAAGATGAAACGCACTATAGTACCTAATTTAAATAAAATTATCTGTGTAGCTTACCTAAAATCTTCATATGTAGCAACACAACCTCTAAAGACAACGCAAAAAGGATAGCGTCTAATTTATTCATTCTGAAATATAAGAAGTTTTAATTTTGTAATTATAGTTATTAATCCTAGTCCTGATTATAATTATAAACGTGAAAGTTTGTATGTAAGTAAGTAAGCAAGTATATTGTAACAAATAGACTTGCTTACTTATTTAGGTACACGCAAACTTCCTTTTCGTAAAGTTACTGAAACAATTGCGATGACACTTGGTATGCAGATAGGAGATCTGTTAATCTGTACTATCTCTGCTAGCTGATTACGGTACTCTGTCGCTAACAAATATTGATTGAAACAATTTTATTTTTTTATTTTGTGTTAACGGATATACAAATTGACAGTTAAAGTCGCTAGTTTTAATTGCAATCACAATTTGTTAATGATTGAATGACGTAAAAATGACGTGTGATCAACAATTTCAATTGTTTACATAAAAATTTGTTAGCAACATAGTTAACTTAATCAGGGGTCTGAATTACCACGGCTAGTTTTTAACCCGATATTCCCGCGGGATCGAGACTTGTGTGAGTGAAACCGAAGGGCGCAGCTTGTATTACATAAGTATTATGTTCATTACGACATTAAAATAATAAATAACGGAGACATTACGAGATTATATTACCTAATACCTAGGTACGTCTATTCTCGAGATATCTATCCAATTTTACTTACCCAACAATGACTCACCAAGTTTATTTCTGTTCTTTATTATTATTCAACGTTACACTTGGGAGACGTAAGGTAAGTATAAAGCCGAAGGCCCACTGCGAACTAAACTACGTTAATTTAGCTTAGCATACCAGATTTTCATACATACTATTGTATGGGAGCCCCCCTAAATGTTTGTTTTATTTTGTTCCGTACTCAAGGGGTTAAAAAGGGCCCTATTATTAAGACTTCGCTGGCTGCCTTTTTGTCTGTCTAATAAATTAATAGACAGTTGAAATTTTCACAGAAAATGAAGGTATTCTTTAGCCAAGAACAAAACTAAAAACAAAATAAACAGATATTTTTTTAAATAAGGATTGCAAATACGTTCTTATACAACAAGTGAACTATCGATGGTATTCGAAGTTAAATCGCAATATCCTGTAGGAACAATACACAGTCGTCTTGTCAATTCTCGACAAAGATCTTTCCGGAAGCTGTCATTGCGGTCGAGAGCTTCGTTACGTTGTTACGTTCCTTCAGCAAATACCTACCTACCTACTTATTTATTTTATTACTAGCTGCGTCCCGCGGTTTAAGCGCGTGATTCCCGATCTCGTGGGAATATCAAAAGTATCCTTTGTTACTCTCTATTACTTAAACTATTCCTATCCAATTCATCCAAATCGATCGAGCCTTTTGACCGTGAAGAGGAAACAAACAAATATATAAACAGACAAACTTTCCGATTTATAATAATAAATAAATAATAAATAATAAATTCTGTGAACAACACACAGCGCCATCTAGCCCCGTGGTAAGCGACTAAGCTTGTGATACGGTGACTAGACAACGGATATAATACTTATATTTATTTTTCTTTTGTAAATACATACATATTATACATAGAGGGACACCCAGACCAGACACAAATATTTATTCTTTAAGCATAAATACTTGCACCCGGCGGGAATCGAACCCGCAACCTCCTGCATTGCAGTCGCGCTTTCGCACGACGCGCCACAGAGGTCGTCATTTATAATATTGGTTTATAATATTATAATATTACATTTATAATATTGGTGTGATAGTAGGTAGGTATCTAATAACAGCAGCGAACCGCGGTTGCACTAGCGGATGGCAATAGTAGGTACTCTGCGGTTTCGTGGGTTGATTTGACAGGTACCTACGTACGGAACACGTAATCTCAAAAATCAAATAACCGATTTTCATTTCACCGAGAACTATTCCGCCCGTTTGTACAACGTTTTTCTGCTAAGCTTTTCGTGTATTGGTCTTACTTTTGATGCTAATTGCTAATTGTAATTGATTGTTGTGCAAATAACGCGTTAATCTACCTATCTATCTATTGAACGATTATTTAATTGAACGCTGCCTTATTTCTACGAAGCTTTAATTAACCGCTAACCGCTGTAACGATTGACCGAATAAATAAATCATCGAACTTCATTTGAAATAAAATAAATTATTTGACACATCAAAAAAATCTCAAAAAATTGATGTGATTTTTTTAAAATACGAAAGACGAGCATTTGAACGACCATACATATTACCGATACATTATTAAGTCGATGTATCACTTCTACGAACTTTGAGAGTAGGTAAAGAACTCAGCCTCAGGAATGTCTATCGATCAATAGTTTTTGATGAAATAAAAATCAGTCAAAATCTTATTTGAGTTTCGAGTTTATGTAGGTTAGATTACGTATTACGATTTGACAACACTTGTAGGTATTAAGTATCAAACGCTAATCGCTACCATAACATCGGTAATTCACAGTGTTAATCAAATAGAACCTACATTTCAATTTGCAATCAAATATACCTAGCTGCTTTGAGAATTAGATCAGCGAGTACATAAATTAGCTATAGAATATCATATGCATATAGTTAAAAGTTTATACGTCGATTCTATTACATTTTTATTTACATTCTTTTGTAAACCTAACCCGTTTGGGCAGATAAAATGTAATAGCAGAATGTTAACACGCAAAGAAGATCTACCCGCCTAATGTTCCCCTATTTTTTTAAAATTAGAAATCAAGTAAATGTCTGTAAAAGTATTTTCTACAAGTGCCTACCTAGCAGTCAAGAAAATAATATACTAAACACATAAGATGCACCTTTATAACGGAATGCTGTTGATTTTGTTTTGTGTATGGATAACAATGTTTGCTACATGTTTGCTACGAGTTGGCAACGGGTGACATGAGGCGTAGTCAGCGACACGAAGCTAGCGAAGCGTCGTCGTCACATAGAAATACATAGAAACCAGTAGTGTCGCCGCGACACGTCGTCCGCTGCCGCCTCATGTCGCCCGTTGCCAACTCGTACCTTTTCCAGACAAATATGTCAAAGAGTATTGAAGCCAATCCACATTTTGGCTTTGAAACACTAAGAAGTTTTGTCTTGAAACTACACCAAAATGTAATAAACAATGTCACCTACAATAAAATTTAACAACATTTCGTCATGAAATAATCAACAATTTTCAATGAATTCGACAGGGATTTTGAGTTTACCTCGTATTAATACCCCTTAAAGTACACTTGATATATCGATTGTGGACGAAAAGGCCTATCTTTTCCTCTTTTAAGTACCTATGCTACAGCCGTAGGAAAGCTTGTTTTCGGCTTTTGAGTACCATACAGCCTAAAAAAATAGATTTAAAATAAAATTTTAAACACAACGATATCGCGATTTATTTTTACCACTGCACTGGCCTCCTATCTAGTGGCGCCAGAATTTTTCGTATAATGGTACGGAACCCTTCATGCGCGAGTCTCACACGCACTTGGCATGTTTGCTTTTAGTTTTTACCTAGAAATATATCTTGCTTAACCTAATCAATCACCTTTGCAAACACATTCACTCCACTCGATAACTTTGCATAGAAATCAAAATTTTGAACCCGCATTATGGCATCTAAGGGCTTGTTCAGACACGAATTGACACGATGGCTTAGGTACTGTACGGTTTCAAGATACCGCGCGGTTACCGGGCGTGTCTTTATAAAAATATATTATAGGTAACAGTGATTCAGACATTACCACGACTGCACGACATTCTATCACAAATCGCGGTACGTGAAAACTTGCAGTTACGTGAGTCAGGATAAGCCCTAAAACCTTTCATATTTACTTAAAAACTTTATCATAATCGGTTCAGCCATTTAGTGTCTACGAGATCACACTCACAAAGGGAGCTCATGTATGTTATATGACCACTTTATTATGTGGGTAACCCTATATACATTGAAGACAAAAACATGACCCTACCGCAGTCGGTTAAAAATAGACGCGTGGTTTGGCTACACTGTGTCACTAAATAGCCCTTTTGAGAATACGCGTCTGAGAATTAAAAATGTGCTGACCTGTGAGATCCTTACTTAAGAGGAGTATATACGCCAACGACCTTGAAACTGAAAATCCCTGTCGGGCTCATCGAAAATTGTTGATTATTTCATGACGGAATGTCGTTTTTTTGTGCACAGATTGTAGGTGACATTGTTTCCTACATTTTGGTGTAGTTTTAAGACAAGAACCTCCTATTGGTGCAAAGCCTATCCAAATTTTAGACAAAAAATGTCTGATTTGGCTAAAATGTCGATAGGCTTCAATACGTTTCGACATATTTGTATGGAAACTGCACTAAAATATCGGAAACAATGTCGCCTACAATCTGTACACAAAAAAAAATTCTACGACATTCCGTCATGAAATAATCAACAATTTTCGATGCGCCCGACATGGATTTTCAGTTTTTCAGAATAGGGCCCTTAAATACCCAGTTATTTTCTTTTAGAACTCTACGATCTGACGCAACGAAAGTAGTTCATTAATAATTATATTTTCCTTAACAGAATAAGTTGACGTGAAGTTGTAAAATAGCCCGAAAATGAAAAAGAGTTTTGGAAATAATGTTCCAATTGGAAATTGTAATGGCAATTGATTGGGGCAAACAAACATTTAAACTTTCGCATAATTATAATATAGTAGAAGCGCCCCGCGGTTAAACTCGCATAAGTCCTGGTCCGCGGGAATCTTCTCATCCGAGCGATGTTCCCGGTTACATCCTTCTCGGGAGCCCGGGGTCCGCTAAACCCCAAATTAATTTGGGGTCGGCGCAGTAGGTAAGTCATCATTGACCATACCTTCTGCAAATAGATTTGGCAATATTTTTACGGCCGGCTGCCTGCCTGACACCAACCCTCCTAAGGACCAAGCAGTTTATCCGCCACCGCGCGGAAAGAACTTAAGGTTTGGTAATCTCCCTTAGATCCCTTAGTCGCCTTTTACGACACCCACGGGAACAGATGAGGTAGTCCTATTCTATGCCGAGGCTACACGGGTATTCCTGCCTGTGTTATTTTAGGTCCCCAGGTAGGTATCTATTTTCCAAGTTTCATCGCAATCGGTCCAATGGTATTTGCGTAAAGGGATAACAAAGTCACATACATATACTTGCAAACTCTCGCGGCGTTTATAATATTGTAGAATATAATATTAGTGGTTTAATACCTACTAGTGCGCACCGTGGTTTCACCCGCGTCCCGATCCGGCGAAAATATCGGGATGAAATGTTACCTACATACGTCTAAACTTTCGCATTTATATTTTTGGTTGGATTAGTGCGATAATAAAATAATATTATGTATGGATATTGAAGTCCTACATGCTATGAGCTACGAGTATATTTCGCGCACCTCGTAGCAAATTCGTAGCGGCTCTTTTTCTAACTAACTCAAAAGATTTCAAATAGACTTCTAATTTTTCATGCAATTTTGTTAAAAATAGTTATAGCAGACACTTTCCACTAGCTGGTGGTAGCAATCGAAATACAGTGTATGTCAATACATTTTCGTATAACAAAGGCGGTTAAAACATACTTCATCCTTGGAAATGGTTACCTTACTTTAATAAATTGACATAAATCCTACCTACTTACCGTCCAGAGTCCATTCTTCTAGTTATAAAGGTAGTAGAGTAGACGAATGAATATTTCAAGATTTAAGTCTTGTATTGTCGTGTCGTTTGTTCCAATTAAACATCTCTTGTTCGGGACTCCTTTGTTCAGCGTCCATCTCTTAGCAACTATTGTGTTGTTTGTCTGATCGATTATTTTGCCATAGTAATTGAAATAGATAAAACATAATATCTTGGTTAATAACTAGAGCATTCACTCGTGACCAGTCTAGCCACTGCTGCCGTCTTTCTACTTTCACCTTTTACTATTGTGTATTCTGTGCCTTCACTCATAAAAACAGTTAGTTGTATCCTGAGGTCGTATCACAGTTTACTTAATAGTTGGTGCTTGGTGCGCCTCGCGGCACTCTTACTCATAGAGGTCATTTTGGGAATTCAACATTTTGAGATTTAACATTTTGGGAAAGTCAATTTTTGACACACATTATGTCGTACCATAGCCTGTTGTTTTTGTATAGACTTAGATTTACATAAAACGAAACCAATACAAACTTGTTGAAGCGTATGAAGCTAGAACTAAAATTAAACTACAAATTGTAGATTCTAAAGAAAATCATCAAAAACTTAGGTACTTAGTAACAAGAATATAATGAAGCTAAGCAACAGATACGGTAGATGCATAATTTTATCGGACTGTCTACTTCATAAATTGCTGAAGGAATCAATAAATCTGTCATAAAAAGACAATAGAATACAAATCATATTATCGAGACTGTAGATCTCCATAATATTATTTGTATGAAGCAGCGGCTGTGCATTTTGTTTTTTTCCCCTCGATAACAGGTGGCTACCTTGTTTCCAGAGGCGTAACTACGTATATTTTATTTCAACGAGAAAAGTTTTACAAAGCGGAAAGCTGAGCGACGGATACTCGACGAAATTATTCGATACAAAAATTTCGCCAAGTACTGTTCTCGTATTCGTATTTTGTTTTAACGTTATTGCGTTTTTAAAATTGAAGTTCATATTACACTAGTTTAGTGTAGGTATTCATTTGATGCTTTATTTTAATTAAAAAAAACGTGTGGCACTCGGGGACTGTCGCGGTTAAGCTATTGCATAGCATTTTAATTAAAAGAAAAATAATAATCGACCGAGCTAACGCTCGGCCGATTATTATTTTAAAATATTCCGCCTACGATTTAGCTTGGCTTATTTCTAAAAATCGACCTTATAATTTAAAATTCTTATGCAATTATAATTTATTTTTTTTGTTTTGTACCACGTTGACATGGTTACCATGTAGCGAGCTCGGCCGAGCCCGCATGGTGTTAGGTTTTTTTCGTTACGAAATTTGTTCAATCAAAGCTCAAGGCCCGCGAAAAAAGCTACGCAATAGCTTAAAAACTGTATACCGGGGTTTAAGCCACGAGTGGAGCGGAATCATTCTAAATCTGTAAAATTCCTGAGTGCCTGACTAACTGATCAACGCACATTCTGAACCGCTGTCAGTCTAATATCCAACGAACGATCGTAGCACGAAAGAAAAGTCGAAGAGTCGAAAAGAGTCGTACGACTATTAGAAACGATCATGGATAGTTAGAAACTAAGACATTAATAACTCCGCTCCGAAGACTTAAAAACACGTGAAACCCAAACTTAAAAATAACGAAAACCTAAAAAAATACTATGACAAAAATGATATCCTAAAGAGTAGGTAATGTAATGACGTGGCTCTCGAGACACCTCAACAAAATGAAATCACATTAAATGTAGGTAGACGGGCGGCGTGGCCCGAGGCGTGCACCTCGCCACACTACACAGCTTAACTTGATGGCGTCATTAGCTCACATTTTGGTGTTCGTATTTCTAAAATAGTTAAATACCTACTCATATATTTTACAGCCTTTATTTATAGGATATTTCAGGATAGAGAATAAAGAAACAAATAAGGATAAATATTATCTAAACATTATTTCTTAGTAGGTACGTAGGATACCTACCACAGTTATGAAATACTGCTTTGTGAAAAATACTTTCTAAAATTTCAGTACCCGGCAGGACTCGAAGTCGTGACTACTGCCACTGCCACTATTGGTTCGGATTATCGCGAGTTTGAGTCCCGCCGGGTACTAAAGTTTAAAATGCCAAGTTCTTTTTTACAAAGTTATTTCTAAAGAAAAAGAAAGTTAAAAGAAAATACTCATTTGTGAAGTACCTAGATATTCATTTGACGACCTCTGTGGCGCGTCGTGCGAAAGCGCGACTGCAATGCAGAAGGTTGCGGGTTCGATTCCCGCCGGGTGCAAGTATTTATGCTTAAAAAATAAATGTTTGTATCTGGTCTGGGTGTTCTCTATGTATAATATGTATGTATTTACAAAAGAAAATAAATATAAGTATTATATCCGTTGTCTAGTCACCGTAACACAAGCTTAGTCGCTTACCACGGGGCTAGATGGCCCTGTGTGTTGTTCACAGAATTTATTATTAATTATTATTATTTAATTAACGAAAAAAAAACATAAGTAGATTCTTAGCATTTAGTAGGTAGGTAGGTATCCAAGTTAGTAATTTTCGGATAATTTTAATACCAAAAAAGGTCAAAGGGACTAGGACTAATTATTTTAAATGCTTGCCTAATGAGATTAAAATTAGGTGAAAACAATATCGACGTAATTTTATGCTTCTTTAATTTTTTCAAAGTTTGTTTTATTAAATAGGTAAGTAGGTATATTTAGGTACCTACTCATTACCTCTTCTGAGAATTTTTTTTCATGCGTTGACTACGTCGATTCCCGGGACTCTATTTTTGAATCGCTTGTGCATTCAAGCGTTTCATTCATTTCTACATGTTCGATGTCGTCATTTTTCTATGTGAATCGCACTACCGCAACTCAAATAATCTTCTGCATAATTCTTTTGGTCTCAAATAATCGCTGCAGGAGTTCGATATCGAACGAAAATCGGCAGAAATGAAGCTATATAGATCGGCCGAAGTGGCAAGAGACGTGTTACCATCCACGGGCCTAAGTCGTAGCGCGGACTCGGCCGTGTTCCGAGACTCTGACCAGTGTAGCCACTAAGGGATGACGCGTCGGATCTGATTCCACTGCATTTTCCTAGATAAGCGTGTTTCATCTTAGGCCATATCATTACCTATATCATTTGAGATAGTTGTCAAACGCCTTTCTATCGTGTCTAGAAAAAAAATCATGTCTTCTATTTAGTACTAGATAGTACAAAGTTTTATACTTACCCCAGTTACACCCCCTTTACTTGTAAACGATAACGTTTGTTTATGTCTGTTAACTTTGAAACTTTATGTCGCAGTAAAAGACAAACGGTACATAAAGTTAGTCATCGTTTATAAGTAGGTAAGGGGGATAGCAGCTATTACAAAGTTTTTTAACCACGCGATTTGTTCCCTTGTTCTTTTTGTCGTACTTAGGTATACACTCTTTGTTATATTTAGACGTTTTGTCTTTTTGATCTAATCCATTTCAATCTACATTTACCAATTTCCGGAGTTCGATGAAACGACTTCAAAATCAAAACAAAATGATGTCTGATGACGTCAAATTTTCATGAGATCGTCGATTAAAACACTCCTTTCGGAATTCAAACGGTCCTATAACTTCGGTGGTTAAATAAAAAACTAATTAATTGCCATCAAAGGCCGAGACTTGATTGGGTTCTTTATTTCGAGTACTTTTACAAACACAGCTTCGTAATAATGATTAATTTATCTATTTTTTTCTCTTTCTTGCTATTAATAAACGCGTACACGATTTTAATCATCAAAACTAATATATCTTTTAGTATTATATAAATTAAAAAATCCCCCCTTCTAGTAATAACAATACTTATGTCAGGAGGCAAAAGTAGGTTTAGTTTTATTCAGATAAATAAAAGAAAAAACAAGGTCTAACTAGTAGTAGCTAATAGCTAATATAGGTATTAGATCATTTATTAATAGCAGCGTTTTACCTACCAATAAAACGCATATTAATTTACTTACCTTATTCGAAGCTTAATTAATGAGATAGGCACTACGTTTCCCGCCTTCCTATGACGTAGCATCCGGTGTACCCCTACCTCATTCCCCACCACCACAGTAGGTGGCGCCACAGGACGAAGCCACTTTCTTGAATCATTGTGTCGAAATGCACCAGGCAGAGTTTAAAGTATAAGCTTCGAATAAGGTAAGTAAATTAATATGCGTTTTATTGGTAGGTAAAACGCTGCTATTAATTTGACTTGGCCTTATTCGAAGCTTAATTAATGAGACGTGTTTGTTATCGCCTGGTGGTGGGAATGAGGATCAGACGCCAATGTGAATATTAGGACTAGATCAGTATTTTATAAAAACAACTATGTACTGACTAAATGAAAAAAGTTTTTATTGATTGAATTAATTATATAAGCACTTATGTCTTTTCGTAACAAAAAATGAAATCATAAATAGAACATATTAGTTTTGATTGTATTGTATAAGCTTTACTAATCAACTGGTTTAAATAATCTAGTTATTGAATTGTTAGAGGATGCTGGTAGAACTGCTCGCCTGTAAAATTTACAGAACGTGTTTTGTGACCGCCAGTTACCTCTAGACAAGATTTCTTCCATTGGGAAGTTGTCAACCCAATTTTTTGAAGCCACTGCAGATCTGATACTTCCAGGCGTGGCAAGTATACCAGCATCTTTAAAAATGGTTTTAATCCAGCCTGAAATTATTGTCTTTGAGGCAGCTTTTGGCTCACCTCGGACAGTTACAAATAAGTTACTTATATTAGCATTATTTCTACGATCATTTAGTAAATCAACCGATTTTGAAATCCAATAGACTGGATTCAAATTGACGTTTTCTTTATTTACAACTAATTTCCAACCTGATTGCCTGTGATCTGATGAATCTGTCTTCGAACCATAGGTAGGCCATAGGGTGATAGAATCGTCAGATTTATTGTAATGGTCATTGTCTACCTTCAGCAAGGTTAGGTCGTGTAGTCTTCGACCGGAACATAAAAGTAACAACACCGCAGTGTGTCTTTGAACTTGAAAAATGTTGTCGTGATTAATACTGTAACTACTTAAGTAAGAAG
This sequence comes from Idaea biselata, assembly GCA_958496205.1. Lineage (NCBI taxonomy): Eukaryota > Metazoa > Arthropoda > Insecta > Lepidoptera > Geometridae > Idaea > Idaea biselata. The sequence goes on along the minus strand of OY292394.1, from coordinate 40,900,918 downwards.
CTAGATTATCTATATTCCAAATAGGTGCTTTAGTTTGAACAGGCTTACACAAGGATATAGATTTTAAAACTTGCTTAACCAAAATATGAGAACTAATTTGGCCTGCAGAATCTGGGTGACAAAGGGTGGAAATAACAGACTTGTGTAAAAGTATGGTACTATATGATAGTCTTTGGACCAAATGTAAATCAGAAAGGAATCTAGCTACTTGTTCACCCTCTGGGTTACGAGGGTTAGCATGGTGCTGCTCTGACCAATTTAGCCATCTCTTCCAAGCTATATCGTAAGTTTTACGCGTAGAGGCACGCCATGAGTTATTTAACAACTCAATTTGGCTGTTGTTCCAATCTTTTAGGCTGGCAGACCACCCCCACATTTCCATACCTCGAGAGTCATGTCCTGCACCTTCGACGGTGGGAGGCCTGTCGAGACATCGATCAGTACTCGGTCGAGATGAAGGATCGTGAAGGGAGGCGCCAAGGCTCGATTCTTCAAATCGGGTCTCCAGTAAACTCGGTGCCAACGAGGTACTACTATGAGGTAAATCCCTTGAGATTCGTTCAGATGTCGTAATACCCTGGGTATTAGATAAGGCGGTGGAAAAATCCACGCTAGAGGGAAGTTCCACACTTGAGAAAGAGCGTCGTAAAACAGGGACTGGTGGTCGTTCTGATCCAGAGAAACGTAATTCGCCACGACATGTGCCCGGCTCGAAGCAAAAAGATCTATTACTGGCATTCCCCATTTGGAGAAGATTTTCTCCGTGCACTCGGGTAGGAGATGCCATTCTGGATCGCGACGCATTCTCGACAGGTGATCTGCGTGATTGTTGTACAATCCGGGAATATGTTGAATTTCCACATGAATTTGGTAATTGTCTAGGATTTGAAACACTTTGTGTGTCAAATCCATTAACTGTTGAGATTTTGTGCCCCCTTCGTGACGAAGGTACGCAATCGCAGTTTTGTTGTCGCATTGAATTAAAACCGTGCTCCGGTAAAGGGTCTGACAATGAGCGTGTAATACCTTTAAAATTGCTAGCATTTCTTTTTGATTGCAATGCAGAACCTTCTCCTGATGTGACCAAAAACCTTGTAGAGATAGGTTGTTTAGACGAGCTCCCCAAGCTACATCCGAGGCATCCGTCGTTAAATAGTGAGTTGGAGCAGGCATGTGAATGGCAGAGGGATTTTGGCAATGTTGGTGCCACCATTCTAGCTCTGTTTTGACCTCGGCCGAGATATAATGCCATTTTTGATCGGACTTCAGCATTTTGTTGAGAAGACCCACAAGGCCTCGATAGTTCAGACGACCTCTCGGTACAGTGAAACTGGCAAAATTGAGGTAACCTATGAGACTTTGAAGGTCCTTGAGGTTTGTTTGATTTTTGCTTAGCATTTGGTACAATTTGGCCGACAGAATGCGTATTTTTTCTAATGGCAAGCACTTTTGATTGGACCAAGGGTTCCACTGAATCCCGAGGTATACAAGAGACTTTACCGGAATCAATATTGATTTTTTCGTGGTTGATTACCCAACCTAACGATTCCAGGGTGTGAACAACGAGCCTTACTTGTTTTCTTAGCAAGTATTTCTGCTGATTTACTACGAAATAATCGTCTAGATAACAAAGAATTCGAATTCCTTGATCTCTGAGGCTTTGAGCAATCCAATTTGATATTGTAGCAAAGGTTTTGGGGGCAGAACTTAGGCCAAATGGTAAGCATGTCATTTCCCATAGTTTTTTCTTGTAAACAAGTCGAAGGAATCGTCTGTGGCTGGGAGAAACACTCACGTGAAAATACGCCTGAGATAGGTCTATTTTGCAGAGCCAATCTCTCGGCTGTAGAAAGTCTGGCACCCGAAAAACATTCAAAAGATTGAATTTGTCTGTCTTTACATAACGATTTAAATTCTTTAGATTGAATATTGGACGAGCGGAGCCGTCGCTCTTGGGGACCAGGAACATAGATGAAAGGAAACTCGGTGATGGGTGAGCTCGAACGAGAACACCTTGATCTACCATTTTGCCAAAAACCAGGTCCATTTCTGGTGAAGATGGAACCATCATTAACTTTTTTATATATCCTGGATAAACCAGGGGAGGTTTTTTGTAAAAGGGTATGCGGTACCCTAATATAATTTTTAATATATGATCTGGAGCATTTTTGAGTTTCCACTGGTCTAAAAACTGAACGAGACGGCCCGCTTTGAAGTCAATACTTCTGTTGTCCTTCATCCTTTTTCTTACCGCCAGGGGAATAGGGACGCTTCTGCTGTCCAGCTGATCGGGACTGATTATGGGACCTCGAATGATTTCTTGAGAATCCTCGTCCTCGAAAGGTTCCACGAAAATTCGGTGCGGCCGAATGGGAACTATGATTATAAGAATTTGAACGATAACTACCCTGCGAGGGTGCATTCAATGAGCCACACTCATGTGGGTTATGTAGGTTACAGCACCGAGTGCTATGTTGATAACCCTGCGAGGGTTTTTTATAATATACGTGCTCCTGCGAGGAGACGCTAGGTTTTTTACACTCAATCTGCGAGACTGAGGTATTTGGCTTTTTCAAAGGCCAGAAGCATTTTCGTACTCCACCTGACTTTTCTACTGCAGCTGCAAATTTCTCCGTATTAAACAGGTTCGTAGACGAAGGTGGAATTTTCCGAAGCATGGTTTTAACTAAAGGGTCCTTCACTTGTTTGATAACACAGTCCCTTCTCATTTGCAAAGTTTCGGCACGATGCCCACAAACCATTTGTAACATATCGGAAGTTATTTGCTGAAAATTACCATTAGAAACCAGCTCAACTAATTTTTGACTAATAGTATCATGTTCGGGTGCTGTTTCTTTAACATACTGCGCGAATTCTCGGCATATATTATGTAATGCATCATTTTGTTTCAAAATACTTAATGTTAAAGCGGCAAAGGCTTTGTCAGCGTGCACAACATGCCGAGGGGACTGAAAAGCAGCTACTTCCTCGTTAAGTTCTAGGCTAGTAAAACCTGGGTTAGTATTGTACATTTTTTGGGTATCAGAATATCTAATATCACTCCAATTAGAATTATCGAAGTGTTGAATATCATTTAAGAGCTTCAAGTGAGCTTCAGAGCTCCGGGGCATAGATGGGTCCTTTAATTTGGTACCGATTTTAAATGAAATATCGTTAGACTCACTTACATTTACTACAGAAGCTTGGTCATCTCCATATAGGTTACGACTAACGTCTGAACACAACGAAACGCAATCATTATCTTCATAGTTATGTAAGCCGGTACTCACGTCATGTTGTTCGTTACCAATTGGTAGAAACTTTTGAAGATTCCGAACCTCTTTGGATAGTTTTCGGTATTTCCGGTAGGACCGATCCCTTTTATGTTTGCGGCCCCTCCTTTTCTTGCTGCCCTTACGCCTCGAAACTGAACTGTCGCTATCGGAGCTGCTGTTGCTGCTGGTATCGCTACTGCTACTCGAGCTGGACCGGCTACGTAATCGTTTTCTCGATGCAGCGGTCCCAGATGGACCCGGCATCGTCGGATCAGTATAACTATCATCCATTCTAAAAATAGAAACACTTTTAACACCGGAATAACACAATTTAAAACGAACGGAAAACCGTTAAATACACAAAGAAAAATTTTTTTTTTTTTTCCACTTACGTGACTACCCACAATTTTTTTGAATTGTCGTTTCGGTTTAAAAATCGCAAAACTTACTTGAGATAACCTGGGTAGAATTTTAAACTTATTAAATTGTAATTGTTATTACTAAGAATATTTTTTATAAAAGTATAAAGTGATGTACGTGTAAGCACTTGGCCAACACGTCCGTACAAGGCGGGAAACAAGACGCCAATGATTCAAGAAAGTGGCTTCGTCCTGTGGTCGACTGTGGCGCCACCTACTGTGGTGGTGGGGAATGAGGTAGGGGTACACCGGATGCTACGTCATAGGAAGGCGGGAAACGTAGTGCCTATCTCATTAATTAAGCTTCGAATAAGGCCAAGTCAAATTAATAGCCCTGCATCTGTTCAGGGCGAGATTTAATTTGCGGATTCCCTCACATGATTGACACTCTCTCGCATGTTAGTTTCAGTTACTATCTTAATAGAGAAAATGGCTCATAAGAGCTCCTTGGGTAAAGATACTTCGCGCTAAGAGAGCATAATGATTATAATATCTATCATGTACAGTCGGCTACAAAAATCTTAGTAAGTACCTACATATTACTAAAATAGGCTTTTAGAATAATTTATTATTAGAATAGGTAGAGAAAGATTCTGAGTTCTGCTAAAATAATGTAGAACTTTCAAATTCCACTTAAATTGAAAATAATTCAACAATATCCATTTCGTTGCTACCTACTGTACCTACCCTTTTAAAAAAAAATTGTGTCCATAATGTTATTTACTTTTTTTTCTTGTTATGTAGTTGTGTGCTTGTCTGAATAAATCTATTCTCTTCATCTTTACCTCACCCTTCATTATTCGTAAAGTTTTGACCATCCTAAGATTTGGGACGGCTGACTTATTATTAGTTACTTTAAACATTTCACAGAGAAACTTGCTCGCATTTAGCGGGTTCGCTGTTGCAGTTTTGCGGTGAGTAACACAAAAACACTCTTGGTTTCCCTTCTGAGTAAAGCCAAAAACATTAAAATAAGTAAACACAAAGTAATAAGTAACGTCTTTATTTAACGTAATTTTTATATGAACTACATCTAAGTTCGTTACTAGATAGTAGAGATCCATAATAACATAAATAAAACAACATACTATATAATTCAATTAATAATCATAAAACTTAACTGTACATCAGGGTACATTATATAGATATACATATATTATAATTTCTATTTGCATCATAGAATATGTCCGCACATCAATAAAATTGATTGGTGCCCGGTGGTAAGGACTGAGTTTTTCGCAATACATTCTCTTGAATGGGATATCTTGATTGGTACGATTCTCGTCACAAACCAAATGTTTATGTACGAATATTAAGTATATTATTTACAAAATAAAAGTAATTTAAGAATTTTACCCGTTGTCTAGTCATATTACATGCATTGTTGCTTAGTTCGGGGTTAAATTGCGCCGTATTTCATACAATATTTATGGATTTATTAGTAAATCCTAATAACATAATAAACATACATATAACCTAACAAGTATATTAATAATAATAGCAATAGTTTTAATTAAAATAAATAATGAAGGAAAAACATATTATGTATGTACTACCTATAATTATATTTCAAACAGTTAGTTTTACTACAATTAAAAGGTTAAGTTAACATTTAATCCCCTTATTCATTAACATTTGATATTTTTTTGCAATAAAGTGCAAAACAAGAGAAAAATAAAAAGAGAAAACTAAAAAAGAAGGCTACAGCATAGGTAGGTAACAAACATCAAAGGCTTTTGAATTGATCATTCGTACCCAAAGACAATAGAACCAATTGACTGCTCATAAGTATACCTCACCTCAAGTGTACCTCACGAAAATAGTACGTTGTTTTGGTAGTAGTTACTGAAGCTACCGCCTTATTTCACGCTCACACATCGGCCAATCACAACGTTTGATTATTACCTAACCCCCTGGCCGCAATGGCGAGGTTTGCTTTGTAGAAAAATTCGCGGTATTAGTAGTCTATTGGTTCTATTGTCTTTGTTCGTACCATTCACTGTCTCGTCAGCCAGTTAAGTCCATCTGCCACTGTTTTTATTTAATTTTGAAGGTTTAATAAAGCGGTTATGAATAAGGGGGCAAGTTTCTATGTAAGGCTATATTTTGGCACAAACAAATAACATCCATTATCTTGTATTAAGAGCTCGTCGACAAAATTTTCATGATAAAAGTTTTTTTTTTCAAATACCTAAGATTTTTAGGTATTTACCATTGATATCGAGACCATAAATACAGAAAACTTCAACAACACATCCGTAATCATCCAATTTTGATTTAATTCCTTGTGGATGCTTGTATTTCACAGAAAAGTAACAGAAATATTTTTTGATGTTGACCTTTATGAAATAAAAATAGCCACAAATAGAGCACTTAATGAGTTAGTTACAAACGAATGTTTGGTTGAACCAATCAACTTGGGAGTTTGAGAAAATAATAATCCTAGTTATTAGAAAAAAAATGTCAATGTTTCATGTCAATGCGAATGGGCTCTTAACATCCGTAGTATTAGTAGCTACAGCGTCCTAATTAACAATTTATTAACAAGCGTAGAAAAATATGAAGTTTCGAAGGGTTGCTGTCATCAACTCATCACAGACGAGGTGTTAGGACAACTGGCAGTCGCGTCGAGCTGGGTGACTGACGCCTGTTTGTTGTTCAACTCAACTTCAAATGTTCAACTGCTTACACAAGTTATATTTTTTATATTCAAGTATTACAAAACAAAAAATATAATTACATTTATTACGTCGTGTATTATTATGACATTCAAGAAAATACTTGCAGCCAGTGATCATAACTCGTCAATTTTCCCTCAATTTCTTCACCGTTATTAAAAGTCAAAAAGGTCCGAGCTAAAAAAGATGCCTCATATTTTTTGCTTGAAGACAGATCTTTTGCTGTTACTCCGACTTTTACTATCGGCGAAAAAACTGGCCATCAGTAGTAAAAATAAATAGGCGTATATACTATATACTTATACAAAGTTGTAAGCTAATAATTCGAAGGAAATAACCAGTTGTGCATTATTTTGTTTACGTTACTATGACTAGTTTACAAAGGTTTTAAGTGTCTCCGTTTTCATAATTTTTAAAGACGCTCTCGAAATGGCCACTCATACGAAAAAGGATAGGTACATAGGATTAGGTACTTACTATGTCATTTTCTTAATACTACGGCTACTTCCGCTTAAAAATACCTCTAGGCCATGCTTGTAGGTCATTTCTCTTTTCATTTAAAAATACATTTTCGTTAAAAATGCAACAAGGACCAGAAAAGGAATTACATATTTGAATATAACAATAAAATTGCAAGGTCTCATTCATACTAAGTTGAAATAACACTTCGTTCTACCAGCCAGGGTGTGATGACAGCGCGAAGGAAAGAAAATAATGGTTTGATTATGGTTTAGTTGTCGTAGCGAGCGTGTTCGTTGTTGGCCCAGAAACCTGAAACAAAAAATCAATTACTATTCATTCAGATGAACCATGAAAGGTTTACACAGTGTATATTCCACAAATAGTTGATTTTTCAATCTATTTATTTATTATATTAATTTAAATTATCAATAGATAATTATCAATAGATAATTTAAATTAACAAATTTAAAAACTTCAAAAAGTTTGATTTCTTATTAAAAAAATATGTCGTTTTTATTCGTTGGTGTGCATTTTATTTGACAAGTATCTCTAGAGATAAATTGAAAAAGTAAACCGGCAGAAAAAAATATCGTCCTTTTTTCTGATTTTATGCTTGTGTGCATTCACAGTGAGAATGGCCTATGGTGTTTCATTGCACCTGCTTACGGAACACGGTTGAGTCCGAATGGCTATACGATATGACTGACGCCTGCAGTGTCCAGAAAAAAACCGGACGGCAGCCCTGAAGGTTTTCTTTTTGTTAATTGCTACTAATCGCGAAAAGTCGAACGAGCGTTTAAAAATATGGTTCTAGAAACCTCCCACTAAATGGATTCAAGTAAGGTGTATGACTACTAGGACAAAATCCCATTGATGCAAAGAATGAAATGTTAAAGTAACAGCTGCTTGTGCCTCATATTTTCTTGTGGAATCTCTTCTATGCGTCTATCAAATTATAGAAGAACGTCTGTTTCTTAAGTTATTTATTACCCAAATGTACCGAAAGATACAAAACCTTCACAGCTATTGTTGTTATAGGTTATTGTTATTAATTACCTAATTAATTTTCTTTGAGAAAAGTTATTAATCTCCGTGCCAAGTTATTAATTAGAGTAATCGTATTGAGCATGTGCTTCTACGTGATACAATTTTCAGATATTAATTACAAATTATCCATCACGTTCTACATGGAGCCTATTTGAATTTCTCGAATTGATATTTAGAGTTTCCCACTGGGAAGATGCGTATAATTTCACGGTTATTGAGCTTGGGTTGGGTTACTTGGTTATTAATCCTTGTCCTTTTAACAACAACACTTCATTTACAGAGTTCTGTTAGACTGTATTATTAACAAGCGCCGAGGTACAACTACTATACCCTATTTCAGAAACTAAATCAATACCTATATAATCCTTAGTAGACAATAGAAAAAAAAACTAATAGCGACAATAAAAAACTGACCTCGTTTTCCAACATTCTGCAAGAAGAGTCGGTTAGCGAAAGCTTGCCGCTGGTTAGCCTCGCGCATCTGCTTACGAGCCACCTCCAGCAACAGCCGTTGTCTCAGCACCTCCATGGGGTTGTTGATCGATAGCGACGGCATTTTGCGCTTGGCTCGAGCTCGCCCTTCGCTTAGTTCCGCAATTCTCTGTTAAACAGGGCTTGTTGAAATAAATAATGCTCTAATGATAAACTAACTACCTATTTCCGTGGTTTTACTCGACCCGTGAAAAAGAAATGAGTCACGCATCTACACACCAACTACAAAATATACGACGGAGATTAAATATTTTTTTAATGTAAATTCATCTTGGTGCGTAGATGCATGTTACAATAGGATTCATATTTTTTTAAATATATGAAGAAGAAGATCTTTCTTCTTATTCTTCTGGATAGACTCGTGGACTTACTGTGCTAACTGTTGTTAAATAAGTGAATTATTTTTTTATTGATCAAGAATAGCTTTATAAGCAAAAAGTATCTAAATTTAAACTATGATTATAGGCATATGTGACTTTGTTGCACAAACCCAAATCACCAAATTCTAGGTCAGAAATTGGACGAAGACATCTTACTATATTATTTACGATAGCATCGTAGAAGTGATGATCAAACTTGATAAATATTACAGTTCAGATATAGGAATGTACCTACGACTTGGTTTCGATCTTTATGGGATAAACCCAAAAAACACTACGTGTAAATGTATGGGTTTCTTTCGGGTGAAGTAACGGGGCTAGAGCGAAATAATTAGTAGGTAGGTACCATATGATATGGTAAAACTACTCGGTTTTCTCTATCGCAGCCATAGGATAGGCGGTAGCAAATATCGCTCAGCGGTCCGAAACCGATGATCGACTTTATATGCCTGTCACTGTCTTATAAGGATCGCGGTGAGCGAGACGAAGATAACCTTTCCGACAGACTGTGAATACCCCTGCTAGTTTAAATACGTACAAAAAGGCTCACCTTCCTAGGACCTACGCTATTTTATTCAATAAATCTTCGTTTATTTATGTACCTATAAATAACCTGAAGCAGAATCTCCAAACATTATTGGCCCATGTCATTCTTAATTAAATTCCAGCAATCAGAAAAATCAAAATCAAGGTCAATGAAAATCGATGTCAACGAAATTGATATGGCTAATTAACGAAGGGACGTGGGGTCTGCCGTATTGCCTTGCGAATAGTAGCGATAGGGTCAGGTGAAATACATATTTAAGCCAAAATAGACAATAATGCAAATATTTTTTGTGTAGGTATTAGGATTTCATTGCTTGATATATTTAACCTTATTAATAAACGTGGAGTAAGGTAGGAGTAATTTTACCACTTTTTGTTTCTGTGTTACTTTAAAAGTTCTTGTCACGGAAAAAGACAAAGCATGTTCTCACTACTCCGACCTTACTCCGCGTTTATTAATATAAATAAATAAGTTAACTTTAAAGGCTTAAAATATAACATCAATTTAATTAGTAACTACTTATTATGTGTTTCCTGGATATCGATAAAGATTGACCTATTGCAAAACTTTATTTAACAAAATAAAAGAAATAAAATTCTATTGAGTAAATTCTACGGAAGCTCTTGTCGTCTTATAAAGGTGCTATTATGCTTATTGAATTACTGTGTATTATACCCTGCTCTCTGATCGATGGGGAAACCTATTCATTGCCTCCATAAGGGTTTGTTATATTGTCCTTTGCTGAATCCAAAGTATTATCGATACAGATAATTGAGAGTAGTGTTTTCCGTTATTCTTGTACCCTAGTAACTTTGTTATCGTTGCTGAATGTCATCTTGTTATCCTAACTAATATTGGGTAAAAATATCTCTCAGTTGAGTTCGTTAGGCCTATATTTTCGATTGCGGCTTTTTCTGTCTTTTTTTATTCTTTTTAGGTACCTACGATGTTTTTGCTTTATCTAATAAGAAATGTGACCTTTATGAACGCTAACCAACTAGAAACTTAAGTCTATAGGTACGTGCACTGATAACTCGCAGCGGAGAGGCGTCGAGGCGTCACAGAATAGGCGATAGTCACTAAGCTTTACATGATACTACGGCGGCGACGCGCGTCACTGCGATTTATCAGTGCCTATACTGGCCCAGTGTTTGATTGACTATGAATTTATGGGTAGAGATAAACTGTTTTCAAAAGGGTGTAATTGAAGACTTGTACCACCAGCTAGTAGGTATTTGCTACCGGTAAAAAGAGATCAACTAGTTAGTCGAGTATATATTTTGTTAACTTACGGAATCCTTCCAGCAGCCCCTGCCTACCTAAAGTTTTGTTTGACATTTTAACTTTGCAAGGAAATAAAGAGTTCCGTTATTTCGCGAGCTTTTTTCGTTATCCTTTCAAAGGCCTCAGGACAGATTCGTAGAAAAGGTGCAGATAAGCTTGTTTTCCGCGCGTGAAATTAATTGCTTGTGATGAAAAAAAATAGGTACAAATATAATTCAAGGCCTCCTAATTCCTCCGCTCATCCTCCTCTGCTCATCCTCCTCTACTCATTCTCCGCGCGAGCCCTTCGCTCGCGCGACCATGAGTGCGTCCGGTGAAATTTTCGCACGATCACGCGATCGACAATATTATTATACTGGTATCTATCAAATTTCCTAATTCATGATCGCACGATTGTGCGATGAGACCAAAAAAAACTTAAATGGTCAATAAGACGGCGCCTATTACATCAAACTTAACTCGCATCGTCCACGGAGCGGCTCAATAATAACTGCCAGTGTTCGACATGTTTACAACTACAGAATAGTTATTAGGTTATTAGTATTACTTACTATTTCTTATGAATGCAAGTGATGATATTGTAGAAAGGTTTGATACGTTCAAATAGTTGATTGGTTGCGTCTACGAATTGCATTTGAAATGCTAGAAATTTAAAAGTGATTCGCACTTTTATTAGATACTACTGGGATTTCTGTCGCTCCGTGGATGTGGACAAGTTATTAAAAAGTAAATGACCTACTCTACACTCAAAGCTTATTTAAATAAAGTACCTACTTACTTACTTTTAATATTAAAGTTGGTGAATAAATAAAAACACTGTATAGTCTGAACAGAGTTTATTGCATTTTCAATGCATCAACTTTATATATCTAATGACTAGTCTTAGTACACATTAAATGCAATTAGTCGATATTATTCATAACAATAATCATAATATTCAACGGCCGATTGTCTAACAATTACATTCTACGACTATTCTAAGCAATTATACAAGACACAATTGGAAAGTAGAGATAGATCACTTCTACTTATTCATAACGATGTTTTACTAGGTTAAGTTTAGGTATAACATGTACATGTTAAATGATAGATGAATGCTAAATTATACTGGGATAGTTTTTTTAGAGTGCACTGGGATAGTTTTTTTTATTTAACGCACGTCGAAAGTAGAGTAGGTACCTACTATACCCTATTTTAGAAACTAGTTCAAAAAAATGTAAACAAATATACCATACATTTATTTGAAAGTGACAGCTCTATGTTTACTTTTTCCTTTTAAATTGACACTTTGTTTACTTTTTTGATCTTAGTTTCTGAAATATAGTATAGGTACCTACAGCTTTCCAGAAAAAAACGTATACCTAGGTATTTTAATGCGAAATTTCACAATTTCGTAATTATTATCCGGACGATAGATACCTACCGGTACTAAGAGGATCTGCTAAAAGTTAAACAATTACACAAATACAATTTTAAGTGACAGTGAGTGAGTCCAGCATGAGTAGCATCAACTTTAAAAAACCGCCCAAATGCAGACCAATAAGCAGCGCTGTGTATCCCCTTTAAATGTTTGCCTTTTTTAAATTATTAATGGTTCGAATACGTGACTTTGTATTTGTATAATACACCAGAAAAATCTTAGTGTTTAGAATGATATTAAAGTTTTAAAAATGTTTGATGTATTATGATAATTAGCCATCATGGTAGGCATCCAGCACCATTGAATTTCGACCAACCCAGCTGATTTCTAAAATCCCTTGGCACTGGACGCGCACTCGATGCAGTTACTGCCATTGTGTAAAATATATTTATTCTCATAACTTTTGAGTATCAAAATAGGCTCAGAACTCCAAAAGTACCTATTTAACATTCTAAGTAAAAAAGGCATGTCGATTGTCGCTATTTACTGTCTATGCACTCTCAAACAACTATTCCTTTAGCAACAGTGGGTAAGTAATTCTTTAATTTCTTCTACAAAAATATTTGATTAGTTATATTTTAAGTACTTTATATTACACTACATTGAGAGAAAATTGTACTATGTAATTTATTAATTATTTATAATATTTAAAGATGACACTGAGTAAGGTTAGATAAGCCTATTTGATATAGCTACTAACATTTTCCGGAGTTGAATGTGTTTAGTAATATTTCGGTAGAGACCACTGCTGGAATCCTGTAAAAAAAGGTTAAGTATTAGATAAAATAATATAAATAAACATTAGAATTATACCTACATTTATTTAAATAAACCGCTTGTAATCGTTCCAGGAGCAAAGATTCCCATGGCGCTAGTAGTATTGCCACGTTGAATGGTGATGGACAACCTTTGCAGTAAGAACGATCTCCGGACCAGGAGTCACCTCTGTTTTCTATTTTTTTTTTCATAAGTAGGTAGATATAGTTTTATTTTTTTAATTGGTTTTATTTAAATAAGTTACGTTTGTTTACCTTCTACTACAGATTAGATAGATATATTGATTACTTAAAATAAATCTACATAAATATTGTAAATTTTATTTTATCAACCAATTTCGAGAGGATACTTTGTCACTACGGGATTATAATAGGATACAAATAAATGGGCAATAATACAAGCGGTTTTGCTGTCTGTGTGATCATTTTTAACTTAATTATGATGTGTTTTCGTTTCACCCAATAGACACGTATATTATTATAAGATTTAAACTAGTGTTTTCATAATTCTAAACAATAAACAAATAAAATACATTGTCTTTCTACATATCGCCAGTAAAAGAAAATGGTATTGCAATGAATACCACATACATTTTGTGTTAGTATCCCATTAAACTTTAAAAAATAAAACTCTAATGTTCGTATACGACTATGTGTAATATAAATGATAAACTGCACTGAATGGTCTTTAAGTGTTCATAAAAGGTACTGCGGTCTCAGTGAAACGATTTTCAATTCAGATACAGAGACTATAGGTAACTAGAGAGACATCTGAATTAAAATGGCTTGTTTTGAAATGTTTTCTAATGTTAAAAAATATGGGACCATTGTTATAATAATTATTAGAAGTTGGCATTACCTGATATTGTTAATAAATAAATAAATATAAATAAATATTGCACGACGTTACACACAGCGCAATCTAGCCCCAAACTAAGCACTAGGCTTGTACTATGGGTACTAGACAACGGATATACTACACATTATACTTTTTTTTTTTTTTTGTAAATACATACATACATAGAAAACACTGAATATCCCATGTCTTCGGACCGTGGTGAGTCCTAGGCCATGTTGGTTTCCTCACGATGTTTTCCTTCACCGTAAGAGTGATGTTATTAGCGCACATACCTTTTTTTCTTAAAGAAAAAGACATTGGTGCGCGGTCTGGATTCGAACCCACGACTCTCAGAATGAAAGCCGGGGTATCTACCACTAGACCAACACCGCTCACATATAGGTACTAAGAAGCAAACATTATCTCTCCTATTAAAAATAAAAACACCTAATATGCAATTTCAAACGGGATGATTCAGATGCTACGTAGGTACTGCTATAAGTTCCCTAAAACATTTATTGTGTTCAAGTAGGTAAAATTTTGGTATATAGTATAGTAATACGAACCTCGTTTTCCAATATCATTTAAGAAGTTCCTGTTAGCAACCGCCCGCAGCGCCTGCACTTTCCTCTCTTTCTCTTGGCTCAGCTTCTGTCGCAGCACAGACATCGGCAGGTCGATCGACAGCGAGGGCATCCTGCGCTTGACTCGTCCACCGCTGAGCTTCACCGTACACAATACGTATATTACATACCAAGCCACTCATTCAAATCATCTATATTTTACCAAGGACAATCATTAAAGCTCGAGGACTCTAGTTTTTATGATAGTTCCTGGTAGTACTTACCTATTCTATCTATATTTTATCACAATTGTGACTTCAAAACCTACATAAAGAAAATGAGTTTGAAGACTGGCTAAAAATAAGATAGACATGGACCATTGAAGGTCTGGACTGTTTTACTTGATTATTTTTGCTCAGAATAAAAATAGATATTACCTACTTTAGGTTCAAATTTCAGTCGGTTTGGAGATGCAAACATATCAAAGAAAGAAATATTCTTAATTATAAAATATGATTTATTAGTTTTAGGCACAAATACGGCACATAACAATATTGAAATACATATTATTTTATTTAAGGTGATACTTTAAAATGTCTTAGGGATGTTTTAACATTCAGAAGGAATAATTACAACTACGGGGAGGGACGGCTTTTTGAGACAACTTCTGAATTTCAGTAGGGGCCCGCATTTTCTGGGCCACTCCAAGGTGCTGAAAAAGAAATATTGTCGAAGTCATAATTTTGACGACGAGTTCATTTCCACTACTTCATGCAAATACTCCACATTGTGCAACTTAGCTGTTCTACAGATTCAGGGAAGTAAGATAAGAAAGAACGAAAATAGGACAGTTAAGAATTGTGTTCGTAATTAACTATCTCAGTTAATTAACTATATTGGTAGATAAATACAGAAACTACAAAGCTCTAACTATTGTACGTGTTTCAATCAGGTTATATGAGAAATTATGAACTGGTAAGATTGGTAGACTTATGTAGGTAAATTAAATTGAAATATTTTCTTTTACCTCTCTTCCCGACTTTGTTCAAGAAGTCCCTGTTATCTTGAACGACACGGTCCACGTAGTTCATGTATGCGCCTCGTTGCAGTAGTTCGATCGCTGGGTTCACCGAGAAGGAGCGACGTGTGCGCATCGCCAACTCTTTTGACACCTTTGTTAAACCACAGAACACCTTAAAAGGCCGCCTTTTTGCCGCTTTGCGATGAATAGCGCTATGAGATTTCAATTTATAAGACGATCGTGGAATGCGTACAATGTTAAAATAATTGGTTAATCGCTTTCAGAATCAGAAATACTATTCCCGGTAGGATTCGAACCTGTGACTGTTGTATTCCGTTCCACCGCGTTAGACCTCTTCACCACATGTGCCTATCGTGACTAGTTGAAATCAATGAAATACATTCGTAGCTATGCTACGAACTTAGCTACGAACTTAGCTACGAACCGCTACGGCACGCTACGCTACCGAGAGCAGCAATGGTATTCTATCCCCCCGCTTCAGTTCGTTTCGCTTCCGAAGCCCATCATATCGGAATTAATTCCTTTTTAAGCCAATTAGTTTTGATTAGTTCTGCGTAATTGAGTCCGTTTTTCATTTTCATAAATGTACGTCCACCGAAAACTGCCAGCTATGATTATTTATAACTTTTTTATAAACTGCAGCGCGCTAAGCTAAACTAACTTAATTTAGTTGGCGATGGACGTTTCCCATCATTTATTGTTCAAAGTCAGAACAAAAAATATTAAAAATCTCTTAGTTAAACTATACCTACTTATTTCGCGATCCTATAAATTATGTTATATCGAGTCTAAACTGGTTTCGTGCATCTTCTTACAATTTCATTAAATTACTGTATCACTACATGCCCTCTTATTACTGTTTGTATTTAAAAATAATTGATACTTCTGCCAATATAAAATAATATATAAGCAGTCACGTAAATGTAGAAACCACGTGTAGAAACGTAGGTTTAATAAAAAATATTTGACCTACCTACTTAGTGAAGCGTATTTGTGTCGTCTCGTTGTTATTTATTTATCCTGCTAATATTAATACGCGAAAGTTTGTGAGGGTATATGTTACTTCTTTACTTAAAAATTACGAAAATTGTCATGAAACTTGGCTATAGTTTCCAAACTAACACGATATGTACGCATAATTACATTTTACGCGGGCCTTAACTTCGTATTTTTATTATTTTCAAATTTACTGACCTCGACGTTCCGACTATGTTTACTATTTGTCTTGGTCGCAAAGTCAAAACGCCGTGATCAGAATATTTAATATAAAAATAAGCGTATAAAAACTCGGGAAAAATATTATTATTGGAATGTGGCTGTCTACATTTCAAATTGAAAATGGCAAAGCTAGGCATCTACCTTCTGAAATTAGACACAGACTATTTTTTATCCCCAAATTCCCACGTGAGTAGGACTTAAACGGGTGAAACCGCGGGACGCTGCTAATAAAACGTTCCTTACATTTTTTTCCAATATTACCCATACCTAGAAGTGTCAACTGAATCGTGAGATCCATTCTGTTTAAAAGGTTTATAAGTCCAATTTATCTATCACAAAACAAAAAAGAGAGCAAATTTCTAACAAAAATCTCATACCTTAAAACTTCCAGGGCCTGTCGCCTCTCTAATTGACTAGGTAATTTGTTTAACTAGGTAATTACAGAGCCTTTTAACTTTACCTCACAAAGTTTCGAGTGAAGTAAGTTAGAACAGGGAATAAGGTCGATCACCAGCTTCAGTTACATTATGTGAAAACTCCAATGCTCAGCATTATGCAATTAAATTGTAATGCCGGATGACCTACCTATACTCGAAAGATATAGTAAAAAATTGGTTTAATTGTGATTTAACAAAAATCTGAAATACAAATTCGAAACCGAGATCGTTTTTCAGAAAAATCATAACATGCTCGCAAACATAAATTGAGAAATGCAATAGTAGGTAGGTACCTATATTTTACTGATGGTTCGTTTACACACAGTGCGGGCTAGCATACGAGTCAGCCGGTCGAGTGGCTGAACTGCAGTAACTCGCACTGTTCGAACGTAACTTACGAGTAACTCATACGTGCCAGTATACTACAAATACAAATACAAATCATTTATTGATAAAATAATGTTACTATGTATTATGTAGACAACTGAGGCGGGCCGAATTACTGGCGTCTGAGGTGCTTTCTATCAGGTTAGGCAGCAGCTCGCACTGTGTAAACGAGCTCTAAAACGCCTTGGAAATTAATAAAAAATAATTTCCCGATGAACGTAAGCACCCGTAGCACCAATTGCGGTGCTCTGAGGCCGTGGCAGTTGGAAATCAAATTAACAGTAGTACAACTATACACGGTGTTCCGAGAAGGGGGTATTAAGCCGAAAGGGGGTTATTCTAGACGTCTAGGCGAACAACTTTTGTTCTACAACTTTTGGAAATTCGAAGTAGTTTTTGAAAATTTTGAGTTATAAGTTTGCATGAAAATCAGCTGTTTTTTAGAGTTTGAGGTCATTGGCCTTAAGGTACCCTTTTATTTAGTTTGGACCACTACAATCTTAACATTAATTGCCTTTATTTACAAAAACAGCTGTTGGTACTACTTCAAATTTTCGAAAAAAAAGTTCGAATTTCCAAAAGTCATAGAACAAAAGTTTGCGTAAACCTCTAAACACACCCCGTTAGGCCCTCCTCGGAACACCCTGTATAATAAATGAAATTATTGCCAATGGGACAAGACCATGGCCGTCCACAGGACAAGACCCTTGCAATAAATGTAAGGACGGTAGACATGCCTTTGCCCTTCAGTGAGACAGTTCAGGCTCTCAATATAAAACAATGGTATTTACCTGTGAATCATGTGGCATGTCAGTGAGCAAGTACAGCCATGGAGCACTCGCTGAAAACTGCCTCGACATTGGTTGCACTGCGTAACCGAGCCCGTCCTGCTTCCAAAACAAATCATTTATTATTTCAATGGTCGCTAAGTGCTCCTAAAAGGGCTGGTAGGTAATTAAGTATTTTATGCTTGAAGCTTAAAATTCACAACTTTTGTCTTTTACGTCTTAAGTTAATGATATTATCTTATTTGAGCCTTGTTGGGAGTAAAGCTGGCTAAGTACCTATACTAAGTAGGTTGTTAGATACGCATACGTGTAGATATATAAATACTGGCAACAATTCTTAAATTTTTATTGAATAATTTGCGATAGAAATCTTTCATAAGAAAAAAATATAACTATAAGTAAGTAGGTATACTAGTTTTCAACATACGAGTATATGTTACGTACGACGCACAACATTTTTCAACAATACTTTTTATCCTACGAGGAAAACTATCGATGTTTAGATTGAGTTC
Organism: Idaea biselata; assembly: GCA_958496205.1. Taxonomy (NCBI): domain Eukaryota; kingdom Metazoa; phylum Arthropoda; class Insecta; order Lepidoptera; family Geometridae; genus Idaea; species Idaea biselata. Next base: position 40,882,353 of record OY292394.1, on the reverse strand, counting down.
TAGGATAATTGCATAATAAAAGACCGTGTACCTACACACTTTTGTGTGCAAAGCTCGGTCGTCCAAACCTCCAGATGACATTTTGTTCAAAAAACTGTAGCTGGAATTGGTACTAGGTACGATCCGAGAATTTCAATTCAAACAAAGTTAGATAGATAGATATGTAGGTACAACATATACAAAGGAAACACAACAGACACAACACAACCAAGTAAAAAATAAAAAGTTTAAAATTAAGCTTCCATGCAACATTTGGATGTAGTAGAACGGTGTAAAGTTTAACGTTCTTGTATGTGTAAAAACTTACGTCATCAGGTCCTGATGGGTCGAGCTGTACCATTTCTAAGGAAGGTATGGTGTCGGGCGCTGGTGCCGCCGCGGCGAAGGAACTGCCAGCTACGACTACCACGCACCATACTGCCCACCACATCTAGAACAAGGAATAAGGATACTTAGTTAATGTAAAGTAGCTACACGTTGAAGAATCTAGCGTGTCCGGCTGGAATAACCCGAATCCAAACAATCCTATAATAAGGTAGGTGCTAGGTAGAAAGATTACATTTTATAAAATCACTACCTGCGTCCCTCGGTTTCACCGGCGCGGCGTAAGTCCTGATCTCGTTCAATAAACCCTTTCTTATCGGATGCCTTTATTACATAAAAATACACTCTGTAAATTTCCGCTTCTACTATAAGCGGTTTAGGCTGTGCGTCGATCAGACAGTATAAATCATATAGATAAAGATTTTGACAACACATTTGAATGGCAAAGTCAAACACCGATTGCAATCAGTCAACTTCGTAATTGGTCCACTTCGCGATACTCTACAAAGTCCTTAACCTATATAAATATCATGCCAAAAACAAAGTAGGTAGCTACAGTCATTTTCATCCAGCCAGTTAAACTGTATGGATTTATAGCTTCAAACACGTTCGCAGTAGCAATTAGTGTACCTATGACCTAATTCTACCTTATGAAAGCCACGAATGAACAATTCGGAATTCGAACCATCTCAAAATTGTTTCGTACGAAATTCTCTAAATATTTCCATGAAAGTTCTGGGTCTTACAAAAGGAATACATACCTACCTAGTAGGTGTACCACATGACATAAGTAGAACCAAAATTGATTAGGAAAAGTTTCTCGACTAAACTATGTTCTTCTGATGAACTTCAAAGTATAAACATAGTTTGTGATATTTATTTATGTGTAAACTAGCTTCGTCACGCGGCTATACGCGTACCTAAGTCTTGATTTCATTGGCATATGGGATGAAAAAACCAGTACTATTCCTAAACATGTGTTTAAATTCTGAAATTTATGAACGTATATCTCTGTTTACATTGCATAAAGCCGGGTAGTCACAGTCGAGCTGTAACTGTTGCATGTACTTAAACCAAAAACATAGAGTGTACACTGCACGTGGTTCGTGAACCTGCCACGAGTGATACGGCTAGCAACCGACGACGACGTCAGCCGTCAGTTTCTACCGTAAAATAAAGGGCGATCGCGGACATGTATCCATATACACATGGTAAAACGGTATTCAGTAACGAGGTGTCGGTTACCTTACTAGTGAGTACCTGGCTTCACAAGTGCATCGCAATCGGTTCATTAGTTTTATTGTAGAGGATACATTACTTTACATTTTACGTAACCCTGTCACGTAAAATGCATAAAATCGGCTAAAAACAAGGTAACATTTTGTCTTCCATCAAACAGTTTCCCACCTCGTTCCGAATAGTTGCGATGTATGTAGGTAGGTTGTGTTGTTATGAATATTCAAAATATTTCGTAATTATGATGCGATCGGTAGCGGTCTTTTGATTTTGTTGATAGCGTTCTGTGTAGCCATGGGAGCAATTTTATCGTGTCATGAATATTTATTAAATTTCTTTATTGAAATTATAGTTGAAAGGTAAAGCGGTTAACATTTTCAAGTATACTTTAAATCAAAGTTTGGAGCGTATATAGGCGCAAAAAATATTTCTTCGATTTTGGCTGGATAAAGTCAGCATTTTGCCAAAATACTCATAGCTCAATCGGTGTTTCCTATTAGTCAGAGTATAAAGTTTTAAAAAATGCTGTTTGGGTACCAATAGTGCTAGACGAGATACCAAAATGCTGGTGTTTATCTGGTGCAAAGAATGCTGCCAGCATTTTAAGCTCCCTGACAAGTACCGTAGACTTATGTTTGTTTAATTAATTATTGAGAACTTATTGTGCAGTTAGTTTTAAGGTTAATTTGTACCTACTTAATTTTTTAAGTTTTTATTTATTTTTATGTTGCACACTAAAGTTGAGCGTTTGAGCACTATCTCACCTGATTATAGGCTCTAAGATGTAACACGCTCATTTTGAAGAAGGAAGATGGCAGTGGACCAAATCCGACACGTCTTGTCTAGTGTATTTAGTGGTTTGTGTAATTAAAATTTAAAATTATACCTATTTGTAAACAACATTTTTTTATTATTTTGCCTTAATACGTAGGTAGGAATAGTTTACATTTTTATTACCTTCTTGAAATTTACCATATTTACGAACACGCATGTTTCGTCACATTTGCGTTCATAACTTTAGCGTATAAACTTTATACGAATTTCCTCAAAATATCCGTTGAATTTTCTTACTGGATACGCACATGTAATGTAATAGATGTAGGCACAGATGTTTCAATTAATTTTACCCAATAGGTAGGCATATTTCACATGTTTGTACTTGGATAAAGTAAATATTTTCCCCGTAAATAAATCACAAATTAATGTCAAAAATGTCGATTGAAATGGAAGCATCTGGTTTTGCCAGAATGAATAGAACGATTGAATTTGTTTGATGCGACAGCGACATGAAATATGTTTACATATTACATAATACCAGTCTACTGTACTACCTATACCTACGTAAGATTAAATATCATATTATGTAGAAATTACCAAAATCAAAAATTCTAACTCTCACCTTTATAATATCAATAGCATAGGTAAGCAGTATTTCGTTCGCCCTATGCAAAATAATTTAACAACACTCAACACCCATCTTTTTCACAAAAAAACAATTTGAGAATCCATAAACTCGTAGCTACACCACCGCGGAGCTCATTTGTCCGGGTGTCCATTCGTTCATTCGCAGTAAACTCAATAACTATCGACCTACATCGACAGCCCCGAATAAAGAATTTAGGCTATATATAGGCAACTCAATTGCTTGACGAGTGACCACTGTGAAAATCACAACAACTGTAATTTGAAATGATAAGTGTTTTGCGATTGTTCGAAGTTGCATTTCGGTCCACTGGCTTATATTACGCTTTGCTACATCTATCTTGTGTTATTCAAAAGTTGTTAAAGCATCTTAATACAAAAAATAAGTTTTACTCCGAACATATACGAAAAGTATGGATAATTACAAAAGTTAGAATTCTGACAAAGTTGGACTGAAGCGAACAAATCGTTATTTTTTGTTAGGAAGAAATTAAACTGTAACATTGGTCTAAAAAGTAACGGCGCAAAATGAACTAAACTCTCTGTAAATTTCAGTAATAATAATAAGTAACATTACTTTCGTCGTAAAGCTGATGAGAGTATTTAGCTTAAATCGGCTTTTCTCCCATCACACACCTGTTTAGTAGCATTGTATGCGATACTTACAAGTCTACTTATCTACTTTCACTGTTGAAATCTCAGATTCTAATAGTAGGTATAATTGTATGTTTATGACGCAATTAGTTAAAACCCTTTAGAGGAGAAATAGTAATATAATAATATTAAACTTATTTTTCGGTCATGGGCGAGTACCCGTGAAGAGTACCTATAAATATAAAATCCTCTATGCCCACCCCGGTCTAATTGAACGGCATTTAGGGTTAAAATGTACTAAACTTAGAATATTTTACTTAAAAAAAACATATATTTTCTACGGTTTTCGCATTGTTGATATGAAAATACCCGGAGGCACTGTAAAGTCATCAAAACGTTGATAAATGCTAAAAATAATAAAAGCAACGCCATTGATACCGAAAAATGAGTTGCTCTTTGACTGCTATCGCACATCACAAACATACACGTATGTGTTTTCTCCAATCATCGAATTATTTCATATCAGCAGCAAATACAAACTGAAATTATTCGTTAAATTTGTACCTACCTACTTGTTTTTAATTTAGTATTTTGATAAAAATGACCTTCGTAGCACGCTCGTGTTCGTAACTTTTGGAGGATTTTCAGCTCTTAATACAAGCACCTAACCTATCCACGTGATTACACTAGCCTATCTCAACATCTATACAAACTTTGTGTTGATTCACCACCTGCCTCGTGATAAACACTCAACCTGGGATGCTTCTACTGTTTGTCTCATACGCGTTAATTAATCTCATATAGGTGCCTAAACCTCATTGTCATGCATAAGAATGTACTTATGAACCTCTAAAAAGGTTAACGCCATGATGGATTAAATTAAGGACCCCCGACCCTATGACAGGTTGTATGGAAATTAGAAAGAAAAAAAAAATAGTAAAAAAATTGCAGTATTCTAAACAAAAGATTTTACAGTATTCTAGGTGGGCGATGTCGTAGATGTTGTATGCTATGTTGTTCGGGTAGGGCGTATTGTCTGATTCCGGTGAAAGAAAACAATCATGTAGGTATATTTACATGTACACCAAAGAATTTATGATATTTACAGAATATGTACCTACTTTGCAAAGAAGTGGTGCTGAAGTAACGAGGAGCAGAATCATAAAATTAAACATAAAGTTTTAGATCTTTTGTTTACGCTCATATAAATAACAATGAAACAAGTTGTTTAATTTCGAATATACACTTCAAAGTACTTATGCAATTATACAATATTAATTTGAAACTCTGTATATAAAAGAGATAGTAGACACGCTGTAATATTAAATGCAGATATAGCTAGGTACCGATGAATCCCTTGCGGTGTAGAGTTTCGAATGTTTGTTTGTTATTTATTTGTGGGCGCAATCATCTGTGTTGTTTTGGATAGTTTGAACGTTGTGAAAATACTCGTGTTAACCGCAAAACCGCACTGGAAGTGTAAGTAAAGCCCAGCGCAGGCCACGAGATAGTTTTACAAACAATACGAGCTCGTTTCACGGGTTCGCTCGTCTATTGTACCTCGCTTGAACTGCACGCTTCCATGAAGATGCTCGCCTGAATTCGGATATCCATTGAAATCGCACGAAAAACTTTCCTTTTCGGACGTACCTACCTATTGTGTGATTTTCGAGAGGATTATTAGAGACCTGAAATAAGTTTTTGGACTTATATAATCCTCTCGAAAGCCGCACCTTAGTTACCTACTTTCTAGGTTAGGCAAGAATAATCTAGACTAGAATTAACTGAGTAAGTAAGGTCCCAAGGTAACAATTTTCTTTTTAGGTCATAAGTTCAACATGTAGGTAAGCACATATGCTCTGGCAACTACAGCCGCAATCACAGAATAGGGAAAACGAAGAGCATTAAAAAATGTAACCGTATCATTATTGCATTTTAGATTTTTTCGATTGGAACCGGGACTTATTACTATTTTATTTTAGTTATTATTTTAAGGTACTAAGGAAAAAAAACAGCTTTCCTATACAATTACGTAGTCTCTAATTCTTTTGTTAGCTAGTTGATCGATCAAACTTCCCTTTATTATGTACCGAATATAATAAAATAACAATAGGTACCTACTATGGTGAATAATCAATATTCATAAGTTTTGTGATTGATGTGTTGTAGAGTGCCTTTAGTAATTTTATTTTGAATAAGTATGTTTAATTTGAAATTAAAGACATTTTTCGGTTTTAATCGCGTGGTGTTTATTACTTTTAGCATTGTTTCAACGCTCAAGGTTTCAAGATCTTTACAGGTCCCTTCTTCAGGATTCAGGATTGGCGATTAAAACCGAAAAATGTCTTTAATTTCAATTACAATACAATACGAAAACAAAAGAAAAATCTAAGTTTAGAAATGTAAAAACCCTAAAAATGCTTACCACTTACAAAGAAAATGTTTAGAAGAGGGAAGCTGATTGTAACTAATTCAGTTGACCGACAATAAAAGAGACAATGATCATAAACAAATACGGTGTTCTTATCACGTCCAAGCTCCTTTTACCAGAATAGAAAAGTGCCTCTGGGACTTGAGATAACCCAAAAGGTCTAATTTGCGATCCTTCGAAAACTGTTTGTTTATAGTCTTTCTTAAATAAAATAGGTTTAAGCGCTGAGATTTAAACCTTATATATTTTTCTAGAAATCTTATTTAGGTAGGTTCGTACCTAGAAAACAATTTATAATGTTGAACTGTCTCTGTTCGAAAATAGAACTCTGTAAAACTGAAGCGAACACAATTAAGACGCCAATGCTTTTTATTTGGTATTAGGTACCTATTACTATTCTATAAGAATGAAACACAACACAAATAACATTCAGGGGCAATTTTTTACTTCAATGGCTCGGAAATCGGAAGATATCTACGGAGAAAATGCGATGTGTATTTAGAAAATTACCTATAATCATTACTTGTTCTACAACAAATGCTAACGAAGATAGAAAACCTTGGCTTGGTCAGAAATAACATTTTTTATCCTCGATTTTAATTGGGGAATACTAATAAATGATTTCAAACTTAATAAAGGCTAGAAATGATTAAATATATTCCTTAACAACAATATGGAGGATAAACATATGAGAAAAACAATGCATTTCACTAGCTAGATAGTTGTTGATATAGTTATACGTATCACAGTGTTCACTCATCGGAAAGGGAAATGATCGACATGACCCAATTTTAACTACTACAGAAACTGAATATGCAAAGCTCCCAGACCCAGATCTCTCATACAGATAGTATTTGTACCTACAAGTACCCACCTAACCTAAGTATCAATATTTAAATTAGGTACCTACCTAAGTACTTAGTATTTTGTATTAAATAAAGACAAAATTACTAAGGTATTAATAAGGTACTGTTACCATTTTCATACAAACATAATACTAAAATAAATTATGAAAAATTTAGTTTCTACCTTAATATCTGTATACGTACTGAATAAGTACGCTGGAAAAATGAAAAAAATGTTTTTCCGTTTTATTTCATTTCGAATGAATATTTTGGAAAACCTTGTGAAAAACCCTATAAAAATAAAATCTTAATCCGAATAATATCGATATTAAGGTAGAAAACTAAATTTTGGTATTATGTTTGTATAGAAATGGTAACAGTACCTACCCACGTTCTTAAGTAGATCATTTTATTGTATTATTCACGTTTTTATACCCAGGTAACAAATTGTGCGTTAAACGGTCATTAGAACACTGAAACCATTGAAAAATCTCGAGTGAAAGAGTGAAATTTTAAGGAAACTACTGTCAAGGCTTCACCTTGCCGTATACGGTCAACTTGCTCTCACATTTCTATCAGGCGATATGTTAAATCTAATAAAATAATTATGACGTTTTAATTTTAACAAAAGGTACTTCACTTGCCTCTCATCCTTGTAACAGACAGGATCGTTATTAATAGATTTTTACGAATAAGAAAACTGGGTTTTATTCTGCACCACTTATGTTCGTATACAACTACAAATCTACTCACCTTTATTAGAAAACCTTTGTATTGAAATAAGACCTTTAACTGAACTTAAAAGAAGATTGAAACACAATGCAACTATTAAAACTCAACGATTCTAATAGGAAACGTTTATTACCACTCATTTTAGACCAATGACTTAGATAAGCTACACAATTATTTTTATACTTCGAGATATCATCAAAAACTCTTTAAATGTACTTACCTAATGAGTAATATTTTTTATCTTTGCATCATCATATGACTGAGATCTGTGTTTGTCGTTTTTAGGGTTCCTTAATCATTAAGGATTGAAAGATACTTCATGGCTAAGTAGTGGCTAAGTAGAAAATAAAATTAAAAATAACGAACAGTAGTTAAAGAGTTATAGTTGAGCAACAGTAAAAATCAAATCAAACTTATTCTACTGCAATCTGCCTATCTTTCTAGATAAGTGAACGTAAAAGGTTTTCGATCCTTTGGTACTAATCTGGTAAATTAGTGGTTATTCAAAAAAGGAACTGAACCCTTCACTTAATATTCGACACGCACTTTGTTATATCACAGTTTACCTAGTAGTTAGGGCCTCGGCATATGTTTTTATTCTATGTATACTAGATAGATTAATAGATATTCTCTAGGACACGGGTTATTCCCACACTAAACATAAATGACTGTAAATAGATGATCTTTTTACCCGACTGCGCGACGCAAAGAAGGGTTATGTGTTTATCAGTCTATGTATGTATGTTTGTTTGTTTATTTGTATGTTTGTTCCTTTGTGGCGCTCCAGAGCTCCTGGCAGAGGCCAAACGGCTGGACCGATTTTAATGATTCGCACGTCAATCGATTCGTCTTAATCCTGGGAGTGTCACTAAAGACATGACATTTATCAAAATTCAAAATGGCGACCACCAGCCGCCATATTGTAAAAATGTAAAAATGAAAAATTTTCTGACTATGTCGAGTGGGGTATCGTCGAATAGGTATTTAAAAATCATTCTTGATCATTTTTCATTTAGTTTAACTATTTGCGATCTACAACGACTTAAAGTTAGTTAAGAAAACAAAAGTTGACTGACTATATCAAGTGGGGTATCGTTGAATAGGTATTCGAAAATCATGGTTAGGTTTCTCTAACCATTTTTCATTAAATGTAACCATTTGGGATCTACAATGGTTTAAAGCTGGTTAGAAATCGTCCATACCTTAGATTACCGCAACTTACTGAATAATCATCAACTTAATAACCCTCTCAATTAAATGATGCGATTGCGATTAAAATACAATAAAATTGATATAATAATACGTTGTGATGTCACTACTGTGACGTCTTGGTTTCCTATCTAACTTATTACCATGTCAGGCGAGACAAATGAAACGCACGAGTGTCGCAAGCCAACTGAATATTTATTTTATAAAATCAACACATAGGTACACGTACAACACACATGCACAGATAGCATTTCTATCGAGTCATCATATCCTACCTATTATTCCCCACAATATTCCCCCCTTTTAAAAAAAAAAAAAATATATCTTATATTATATATACCTATATATTTTTTTTTTTTTTTTTTTTTTTACATATTTATGTATTATTGTATAAATTATACATATGCCTTATACATTTGTTATACATTGAATACACATTATACATTAACATTATTATACATTGAATCGCATTATACATTTGTTATGCATGCTTCTTACATGTTTTTATACTTTATATACGTTTTTTTATATATATACTTGCTATTTTCACTTCTGTTACAAAAATATCTGTTACACTGCACTACACATGATGGCGTGGTTGCGCCTGCTGAGGCGCTGTTTGGATCGACGCTGTACTGTGCCACACTGTCATCTCTTTATGTAACGCCTTCCTTGTATTTTGCATGCATTTTTTGTATAGCACATACGCCACATAAATGCTAAGCAACAGTACGATGATCATTGCTATCGTACCATATTTTTCTAAGTTTTGCTCGAACTGCGAAGTAGTTGCACTATTCGCTCCATTTTGGGCAATAATTACTTCTTCAGTTTTTTTCTCTACACTATACGTTTTACCCATTTTTACAATTTAAAATAAATGAGTGAAGTAGTAATTGTATGTTACTTCTACTGTCGCACGTTAATATGCTATCTTTACGTAGCTACAACTCTTATGTACCTATATGAAACTCTATACTATTACATTGTTGCGAAATCAACTTAATACTAATACATTTTGCTCAACGCAAACTTGCTAAGTTGCGCATTTTACATACAAGATACCTGCAATGGGTTTGCTTGTTTATTTTTTGTTTTTATGTGATAACTAAAATAAATGTTTATACATCTAAAAATCTAACTGGTGTTTTAATTATTCTGCCCGATTTGGTGACCTTCATGTTGTTATTCGATATGCTTTTTTCTGAATCGCTATTTTCTAATATATACTGTGACGGTTTAGTGTTGGCAGGATTAAAATAAGACAATGGTTTCACACTAAAAGGTTAACATTAATTTAATTAAAAAAAATACAGGGGTGGTTCTTAGCCCTAACCCGTGGTTCCACTTTCACTGGCTCGTAAGTTAGGTACTATCCTGGAAAGTCCGGGGAATGTCCGATGGCCTAGGTGGTGTAGGTGGTTGCCGGGTCAGTGAACTGCTTTACGTTTCGGTATGTGAGAAAACTTGAATGAAGATCTTGAAGCGTATTCCTGAGCGGTAATCTGGAACCCTGGAATATCGTCCAGTGTTAGAATAATATTCACACAGTGACCACAACCACAGTCTGCCATGCCCATGACGAGATGATGATGATGAGGATGAGGAAGCACCTAACTTTACCTAGTAGGCAATGACTGTGGCTGATGGTTTACGAGAACAGAGATTCTGATAAAAGTTAAAATGAATATTTAAATACGGGAATGAAAAATTAATTGAATTAACGACTTTGTTAAAAACATGTGGGTAGTAATTTTGTACATAACGGAACACATCCATACAATTTAGCGTGAATACATACAATCAAATATAATAATTACCACTATTCCCCACAATATAAAACAATAAAAAGTGTATTATAAATTACAATGAAGCATTTACCTAAAACAAAACCAAAAAATAATAATTCCTATGCTGTTAGTACGAAATGTTCGCCACTTACCGAATTTCGGGTTTTAAAATCACTTATTGATGTTATTAAGTATAATTTCTATTTGTACCATTGCAACTGGATTATTCTATTCGCTAATATAGGGACGTATATTATATGGACCCGCGCTGAGAAGAGCTGCGTGTGTCTTTGATGCGAATCAAATTACGAATCGACGAGGTTCAAGAATCTACGTCACGGCTCCCGTTGTCGCCGCGCTCGAAACAATAGCCTGCCGATTGGAATGTCGCAGTACAACCGCGCAACTAGATATGATGCTTGAGTTGACCAACTCCAGTGATGTTTTATGAACATAATGTTTATTAATAACTGCAGGATATAGTTTTAATTATTAGGTTAAATATAGTTTAGGTTAAGGTATTTTCAGTTTAAGTTTTAGGTTTTTAATATTAGTTTTTAAGGTAATTGTCTAAAGTTTTAAGTTATTTAGTTTAATTATTTTAGTTTTATTATATTTTTTTTTTAATTATTTAAATTAAATGTTTAAAATTGTTTATTTTTATATATTTTAGCCTATTTAATATATAATTCGACTATTGTACGTGTACAACGTTACAATACGCTGGTTTTAACCTATCTATTGATACCGAAATAATTCTATCTTCTAATTGAATTTTGAAAATCTTTTCTGACCTCTCTAGTACTTTGTTCGGACCTTCATAAGGACAAACTAATGGCTTTTTATATCCATCGATTCTTAAAAATACATGTGAACAGTCTTTTAGGTCTGGATGTATAAAAATTGATTGCTTTCTATCATCTTTTTCCCTAATAGGTTTATTTTTTCTTATGCTGTCTCTAATGTTTTGCACTACTGAATATTGATCGTAATCATTCTTATTTTCTACAAAGAATTCTCCTGGCAATCGTAGTGACCGACCGTAAACCATCTGCGCGGCGCTTACACCCGTTTCACTTTTAGTGGCTGCACGAAGTCCTAACATTACAGTAGGAAGTTCGTTTACCCAATTTGTGTTATTATTCATTCGCGCCATTAATGATGCCTTCATACATCTATGCCACCTTTCTATGGCTCCGTTACTTTGCGGATGATACGGAGTTGTCCTTATCTTTTGTACACCTAAATACGTCATTAGATTAGAAAATAACTTGCTTTCAAATTGTCTGCCCTGGTCACTTGTTAGTTTAACAGGGCAGCCAAATCTACTTATCCACTCCCTAAAAACTACGCTTGCTACTGTTTCAGCTGACATATTTTTTAACGGAAATGCTTCCGGCCAACCTGTACCTCTGTCTATAATTGTTAAGCAATATCTATACTCATCTACCGTCGTCGGCAAAGGCCCGACTAAATCAATGTGAATGTGGTCGAATCGGTCTGCTAGCGGGTATGTACCATAGCTAGAAGTTGTATGTCTAGTTATCTTAGATCTTTGACACTTCAAACATGTTTTCGCCCACAAATTAATGTCTCGGTTCATATTTGGCCACCAGAATTTTTCTTTAATCATCCGGCGCGATGTACGCAGACCCGGGTGACTAAGATTATGTATAGTACTAAATGCTATTTTTCGAAAGGATTCTGTTAAATAAGGTCTTACATTTTCATTAGATATTTCACAATAAATAGACTGACTAGTATTTGGGATTAATATTTTTTTTGATTATGAATTTGGGATTCCTTAAAATTGTCTGTAGTTCTAAATCTTTCTTTTGATCTATTCCTAATTGTTCATAATCAATGGCATTGTAGGTACACTCTATAGCTTCAACACGTGATAGCGCGTCCGCTACGATGTTATCCTGCCCACGCACATGTCGAATGTCTGTCGTGAATTCGCTTATAAAACTTAATTGTCTGACACGCCTAGGACTTTCTTTTTTGTTATTTTTACTCAACTTTGAAAATGCAAATGTTAAGGGTTTGTGGTCTGTAAAAATTATTAATTCACGGCCTTCAAATAAATATCTAAAATGTTCTACGCCTAAAAATATAGCAAGTAACTCTCGGTCATAAGTGCTATAATTTTGTTGCGTTTGCGTCAATTTCCTAGAAAAATAACCAAGTGGATTCCATTTGCCTTTAACAAACTGTTGCAACACTGCGCCCACGCAGTTATTTGATGCGTCCGTAAAAAGTGCAATTGGCACGTTGTTCATAGGATATGATAACGTGACTGCGTTCACGAGTCCGTTTTTGCATTCCGTGAATGCTTTGTCAGCATCAGGTGTCCATTGTATCACTGTTTTGTCGTTCTTTTTCGCCTTATGGATAAACTTATTTAAAATATCTAAATATTCTATTGCCCTCGGTAAATGACTCCTATAAAAATTGACCATCCCTAAAAATGTTCTTAAGTCGCTGACATTTTTCGGTTTCGAATATTCGACAATTGCTTCTATTTTACTTTCTAACGGCCTAATACCTGCTGTAGTGACTTTGTAACCTAAAAACTCTACGTTACTAGCTCTGAAGGTGCATTTTTCTAGATTTATTGTTATACCATACTCGTTTAAGCGACTAAATATTTGCTCTAGATGTTTATCGTGCTCTTGATTATCTGATGACGCTAGCAAAATATCATCGGAGTAACAATATACGAAATCTAAACCTGATAACACTATATTTGTCATGAATCTTTGGAATGTCTGCGCTGCGTTGCGTAGACCAAATGTCATACGCTCAAATTCATATAGCCCGAATGGTGTCGTAATTGCTGTCTTACAAATATCGTCTGGATGGATTAATATATTATGATACGCTTTTTTTATGTCAATTTTTGAATATACTGTTTTTTTAGCGAGAAAGTATGTAAAATCTTGCACACGTGGAATGGGATATCGGTCCGGTTTCGTGATTGCATTTAGAGCTCTATAATCACCACAGGGGCGCACTTGACCGTCCTTTTTGGGTACTAGGTGAAGTGGGCTAGCCCAGGGCGATTTTGATGGCCTACATATGCCTGTTTCTAACATATTATTAAACTCCTCCTTCGCGATATTATAACGTTGTGGCGCTAGCGGTCTAGGTTTACAAAATACAGGTGGACCCTCTGTATCTATATAGTGATAAACTGAATGCTTCGGTGTCTCTTTAAATGACATAGGCTTAAGTATATCTGGATATTTTTTTAAAATGTCGTACACTGGGTGATCACTCCGTAATAAAGAAATCGTTTGCTCGGGATGGTTTACGATCGTTCCTTGTACGGCCAGGGTAGTTATTTTGTCTATTAAGCGGCGTCCATTAATATCTAGAATAAGCTTAAAATTATTTAAAAAATCTACGCCTAATATCGGCTGTTTTACATCGCAAATAACAAATGACCATTTGAAAGGTCTTCTTAATTTTAAATCTAAGGTGAGTATCTTTGTGCCATATGTTTTTATACATGAACCGTTTGCTGCAAATAGTGTATAATTACAATTTTTATTTATATCAAGCTTGTTTTTTAAAAAAGACTTAGGTAGTACCGAAATGCAGGCACCTGAATCTACCAAAAAATTTATATTAGATACCCTGTCACTTACAATAAGGCGGTAGTCTTTCACTGCATCACTTCCCGCCACCGGCTGCAGTTCCACTAGTTTTCCGGCTTCGGTTCCTTATTTCTGTTTTCCCAGCTGCATGGAGCTACACACCTGTACGCTCGTCCGCGAAACTTCCAGTGGTACGGGCACAGCCAATCTGGACTCTCTGGCGTTCGACGTGGCTTAGATCGGGAACGGTCACGTGACGTACTTCTGAACCTGCTCCTGCTCCTGTTCCTGTCCTGCCATCTGTTTCTTTGTGCGTCCATTTCGTTTATTTTCAGGTTTATCTTCGCGATTTCTGCCATTATTGTGGCTACTTCGAAACTGGTCGACGGCCGCTGCTGACCACGGGCTACTTCGCTGACATGTATGGGCTGGTGAGTATCCATGATTTTGTCCGCTATGATTGCCATTTCTTCCAGGTCTACCGTGGATGTGACGGTGAGCACAGCTTGAACAGATGAAGGTAGGTGACTTTGCCACAGGATCTTCAGGGTTTCATCTTCAATTTTTCCTCTCGCCAATTCTCTCATTCGCCGCAACAATTGACTCGGCTTCTGATCACCAAGTTCCATTTCAGTCATTAACTTCCGTACCTGTTTTACTTCCGACTCTTCATATATTTGCAAGAGACGTCTTTTCAAGGTTTCAAATTTGTTTGTTTCCGGCGGGTTGGACAGAATATCGGCAACTTGCTGTATGGCATCCTTGCTCAATTTTGCTACAACCATGAAATATTTGTTCGTGTCCGATGTTTTTTGCGGTGCCAAGATTGCTTCCACCTGGCAAAACCATAGCCGCGGATTATCTGGCCAAAATGCTGGAATTTTATTCGCTACCGAAAGTGTGGCTATGCTGGTCTCGTTTTCTTCTTCTTTCACAGGGGCTGGTTTCGGGGCTGGTGGCGGGGCTGGTGCCGGACCCGACGCAGCCGGAGTTGGCGGTACTTGCCCGAACATGATAGTGCACTAGAGTCGGGGGTCACCACTGTGATGTCACTACTGTGACGTCTTGGTTTCCTATCTAACTTATTACCATGTCAGGCGAGACAAATGAAACGCACGAGTGTCGCAAGCCAACTGAATATTTATTTTATAAAATCAACACATAGGTACACGTACAACACACATGCACAGATAGCATTTCTATCGAGTCATCATATCCTACCTATTATTCCCCACAACGTCTTGCCCCTAATGCTGACAAAAAGCGCAAAATAAAAAAATTAAATTAAAATTTAAAAAACCCGCCTGCTTAAAAAAAACTTTAAATAAAAACATATACATAATAAAAACTGAAAAGAAAATAAAACAAGTCCAGAAGTCACAGAACATAGCGACTTTAACAGTCGGGACCCATTACTGAAATGGTATATGATGAGCTAGATTTTAGGCAGTCAATGGGTCCCGACTGTTAAAGTCGCTATGTTCTGTGACTTCTGGACTTGTTTTATTTTCTTTTCAGTTTTTATTATGTATACGTTTTTTTTTTTAAGTTTTTTTAAGCAGGCGGGTTTTTTGTAGCTATTTTGAAACCTTCGTTGCTTTAAAAAATCTCTTTTTCCTATCCTACTGACTGACTGAACAGCCATACCTACACCCTTTTAACCACTTGTCCTAGAGACATGACATTTGGAGGATATGTTCTTTGTGATGTGTAGGTAGGTACCCACTAAGGGAATTATGAAATTCCAAGCAAAAAGGAGTAAAAGCAAGGGGGTTCATTGTTTATATAACACTTCACGTCACGTCCGTCAATCCATAGATTAAGATGTCATAATTGAATTTATAAGGGTCGGTCATCACATCAGTCTGATTACCGGAACAAAGCCGGTCACACCGCACACTACACATACTCCATATTATACGAGAAGTTCGATCTACAGGTTCAGAGATGGAACTGATCAGTGATTCGATATCACATTCGGGGAATTAACATATCACATTATCTGCTTACATGTCGAATTTCACGGTCGGTAAATATATTCGAAACTGAAGCCTCTTCTATAGTTAAATTACAAAAATTCTGAACGAAAATTGAGACTGGGAAAAAGACAGCAAGAATCATCAATTTTATTAGATTAGAGGCCTTCGAAATGGATGAATAGGAATAATACTGACACGTCGTTGTACCTTTGACATTGTTCTCAGAAAGCAGAAATGATGAAACGGCTCGGGACATAATATAAAGACGGTTATTTTCAATAAGGTCGTGTCTTTAAAAGAAAATGTAGACTACGAAATAGTGGAGCATGAAATGGGCAGGAGTATTTAGCCTACCTACTATACGATACGAATCTATAATAGGTACCATGGGAAACTCTCTCTCACAATAGATAACTAATAAAAGTTAATTTGTGTATGTAAATGGGCAGAAAACAGATTTACAACTTCGAACTAATCTAACTTGAGTTGCGAAGCAAATGTACTTTTATGAATGTAGGTATAAAACTTTTAAGCACTGCTGCCAGTGATTTTAGCCCAATATAATTTTTGTAAGTATCTACGTTAGTAGGCAACACTTCTATAATACAGTTTTTCACTCGTCGGCCACCAGAAAACGTGGAAGCGGTGCAGTAATTATTTCGCTCACTCTCTCACTCATTATGGTCTTATGGGGCGGGACAGTGCTACGCATTATTGCTATGCAACATGTATTACCTTACTATGATTTATGATGACCTGGTGTGCAACGAGTGTAAAGCAAAGAATAGACTACTTTACTTGATAACAGGTTTACTTTTTATGACAATTCTTCAAGTGGTTGAAGCTAAGTGTGGGAGAATGCGTAGCAGCTATCGTACATTGCCCCGAGGAAGTTTTGTTACGACAAAAAGTTTGGATGTTGTTTACCCGTGAATCATTCAAGATTTCATACAATTAGTTGGCTATTGAAATCATCTCCAAGTATAGCAAACTGAATTGTAAACTGAATTGTAATTATATTTGTAGCTAAATTAGTAATTATCAGATGAAATACGTGTCTCGGTTTATGTAGCAGGAAGACAATGGATTGGAACGTGCTAGGTCGGCTAAATGAACACTAAGAAGCCGTAAACAAGGTAATATCTCGGCAACTCATCTATACACATGATGTTATATTTTTAAATAGTTAGATATTATCTTATTTATTTATCTCCCGGCAACAAAGAATTTGGGAAAGCATGTTTTTCATTTCTACTTAAACGTGGAGATGCGGAAATAAATAATGACATATATAATAAGAACCTGTGTAAGCTGTAGTAGGTGTGCTCCATTAGTTAACTAACCATATTCTAGTATGAGAATTTGATTTGCTACAAAAAATCCTGGCTGAACCTATCAGCCTTTTTGAAAATTAGAGGTAGCGCCATTTTTTGGTCGTCTTGGCGAGGGTACTACCGTGCTATTAGATGCGTTGATATATTAGAGAGTGTGGTTAGAGCCCCACCATGATCTTGTGAAAGTTCAGAGCCTCAGTCACCAACAGCAAAGGGACAAAGAATTTTGAAAAGCATTTTTTAATTTATAGAGCTATAGAATAGTTAATAGTTCGTGCCATTCTACAAAATGAACTTATCCTGTAATAACTACCCATTATAGCTAAAACGTAAAATCCAAAATCTGATTTCGTCACATTCTCAACATCCTACGGCCTCTGATCAGATATCAATGAAGGCACGTTTTACCAAAACAAATTACGGTAAACTGTTCTCGGCGTGTACCTACACAAAATGGCAGGAGTTAACTAGCTACCAACCAAAATTCAAATTTTACGCAGTAATTTTAACGTATCACGTACAAAGCTTCGTTAGCTCAAAATAGATATTAAATTCTGTGGAACGACATGTCAAAGGTGGCCTAAATAGGGAATGCCTCTATCTATGGCTTTTGTTACTAAAAGCGATGAAGTTGCGTGAATGTGTAAAACTATTATGGTAGGTATTTAAGCATCCAAGTGTAGGTATACCGACTTTACTTACCTTACCCCAATCGTTTTGGTAGAGCAGTAGACCTTTAGCATTATTTTAATGAAGAATCTTACGACCTCAAAACCAGAAACAAAGGCAACAACTACAAAACTGAGAAAACTTTTTACTGAAATTAAATACTATATATTTACAGATGTAGCTACAAACAAGTTTTATTTCATGAGGAGATAGTAGTCTTTATCTACACTCATTTTTCTCGTTTGCTCTACATTTTGTCAAGTGTCAATAGCATTAACGAGGGTCTATGACGTAATAGTTCCGGCTCGACAATCGACAATCGACAATCGTCAAAGAGCCAGCCATCACAAGTTACATTACAACAATAACACTTAAAGACAAATTGAATTTGTTTGAGCATCAACTTCTTTAACCATTCACCTAAAAGCGAAGAATCCCTAATAGTTATTGAGAACATTACGTAAAGATTACACGTGGTTCCGTAATAACGAGGATGCAAAAAGAATGAGTTTTCAGGTGTACCTACTCGTATGGCCGCACGACATACGCCTACGAGCGTGTGCTATAGACGTCGTCGTCCGCCTTTCATATCATATTTTTTGTTATATCACTTTATGCGCAAACCTTGTACCTACGTGGGTATTGTTGCTCATCACATTCATAAGCACACAAGTGTTCCGCTACGTGCATCAAATGCATCGCACAACAAATGTCTCGTTGTGAAATAACAGCTTATTTTCATCTGATATTGTACTTTCTCTACTTCAAACTGTAATTTACCTATGAATTTAAATTGTAATTCTTCACTGAGAAGAGAACATCTTTTGGTTGTTTATTAGTATTAGCTGATGTGAATTATACGTCTTACTTTAAAACATAGGATTGTTATGTATTCAGGTTCGTTATTTAAGTATAGATTGTTCCTAGTATGATTAAGTTGTTTATTTTTGTAAAAATAATTGTAGCGTTTCTTGTTAACGAAATAAACATTATCTTATTATTCCGACGGAGCCGTAGATTAAACATATAACTTGTTGATATCAGTATTTGAGATAATCTTGTGCTACTCATAGCTTAAGAGTTACACTTCCATGCAATAGTATTTTTCGTATTTTCCACCTACTTGTGGTATGTTTAAAGAGTTATTTCGATGTAGCTTGGTTTAACCAGTGGGGTTATCATAGGTTTTAAGTCTTTGCCTGAATACTGCTTTTTGAAAAAATGCTTTCAAAAACTTTAGTACCCGGCGGGATACTAAAGTTTTTGAAAGCATTTTTTCAAAAAGCAGTATTCCTAAGTGTGGTTTAACACTAAGAAATAATGTTTACTTCCTTGCCTGAAATCAAATAAAAATAGGAATTGTAAAAAAACATCCACTAAATGTGCCTAGTTTACCTTCAACCTATTTGTCACGCTTATTGAACCGAGCTGAATTATTATTGCCAAGCAGTAACTAAACGAATAAGCGATTCGTAGTGCGTGTTTTTTACAAACGACAGATGAGCGTTTGTGCACTATCTCAGTTGATAGTTAAAATCTCTAATATATAAAATTTCCATGTCACAATGTTAGTTACCGTACTCCTCCGAAACGGCTTTACCGATTTTTACCAAATTTTATATGCGTATTCAGTAGGTCTGAGAATCAGCTACTATCTATAATTTATAAGGCAAAACAACGTTTGCCGGGTCAGTTAGTATGATCTAAAATCACGCTCATCTAAATGAAAATAAGTAACACCGACAGACAGACGAACAGTTGGTCAGTCGGTCAGGTAACAGGGTCCCGTTTTTACCCTTTAGGTACGGAACCCTAACAAACTTAATTTTATATTTACGCAGCCGTATTTACAGGTGACTGTCACGTGACGATCACCGTCAGGAGACGACAATGAAACCTACTTCGTCGAAACAAAAACAACAATTGTTAGACACAAGACAAACAAAATCACGAAACGTCACAACCGCAGTTCGTTTGCCGCAAGAAAATAACAAACAAACATTACACATTTAGAATTACTTATGTTATCTTTTATTTTAGAAATACTAATATTAAAACTTTTAGCTTAGAAGTTAAGTCAATAACGCGATAACCCAGGCGGAAACCGATAGACACGAGTTCGAGCCCCGCCGCGAGCATTTATATTTCAAAAGTTGTTTTTTTTCTTAAAAAAAATGAAATAAAAAAATATATTATTATAAATTATAAAATTAAAATAAAATTATAAAAACATAAAAATAATGGTTATGTATGAGTCATATTTTTTTTATATCTTAGCGTTAGACCACTATCTTACCAGCAGTGTTATTCTATAAAACTAGAACATCACAATTTTGATTCTCCCTCCCGCTCTTCCTTCGGCAAGCTAGGTACCGCTCTAGCTCGATTTACCTATCTATGACATTTAAAAAATGCCAATTTGAAAACTCACCGCGGAATCCGCTGTGAGATAACCGTGAGTTTTATACAGAATCTACAGGAAGATGTTAGAATCGATGCTGTCTAGATTTAGCACGCATACCACTCTCACTCACAGACACGACAGTGAACGCAGACCACTATAAGAAGCGCCAAGTCGCCAACTACTAGAAAATTTGCGAGTAGAGCTATTGTCCCATGAACTCGAGCAACACGAATCATCGAAAATTATCTAGGTATTTGTTCTAAGCATAAAAATAAACGTCTTTGTGTACAGTGATAAAATGCAACTTGTATTAATCGCCTCGTATAAAATAAACGGTCATACAAGGACCATTATTTACAGGGAGTTATTTTTCAATTTATCACATCACCAACCTTTGGATGTCACTTCCCAGGGGTCCTCTGACAGATCCTTTTTCGTATTCATGGTTTTAAAATTATTTCAAAAAATGCTTTGTTTAGGAAGGTACGTTTTATATAAGGTGCCGTACCCTAACATTTACCATACTTTATATTTCTAATGCTCTTGGAATATGCTAAAAATCTTAACAACGAATTTTATAACGAAAATTTATAATACGCGTGCAAAACAACTTCTTATCACCATTAAAGTAAAGACACTAAAGCAAACTTGCTGCATTGGCCTTTTGTAATTTAACTGCAAATGCCAAGTTTCCTATTTTGAACATTTTTCCAAAGTAAATTTCATTACTGGGGCTTACGCCTCGTAGTAAAGTCGACACGTAGTCGTTTGTCAAAGTTGCATTATTTCCAAGCAATACATGTTTAGTACCCAAGTACGTATTTTGTTTTAAACTAAATTATTCGAAAACAATTTTTCAGCATCCTTCGGGTAAACAGTTTTAAGCTCAAAGAGCTTGTTTCTGCTCGAAACTCAATTGCCGAGTAGTTGCGAGAATAAACACGAAAAATGTTTACGTAGACAATTTCGTAGAACTACGAAGGTATTATTTGGTAAATTAGTTAAATGTACCTAGTTTCTACTGCTGACTAGAGTACATAGAACTGTAGACGCATAAACTATAAGCTCTTTATTTAGGTGCTGCTGAACATTGCGAATTAAATTTAAGAAAGTTAAATATTACCCACCAGTATTATTTATAAATGCGAACGTAACTCTACCTGTCGGTTACGCTTTCACATTTAAGCCGCTGAACCGATTTTGGTATAGAGATAGATAGGACCTTGGAGAAGGACATTCGCTACTTTTGATCTCGAAAGTCTCGCGGGATCGGGACTTACAAGGGTGAAACCGCGGGGCGCAGTTAGTTATAAATAGGTTTTCTTGGGTTTTCGCGGTACTGATATAAAATTAAACTAACGCAACTCGAAGTAACGGGATTGTAACAAAAACGAAGTTTATTTTTTGAAATTCCAGGTAAATGAACAAACTACACTAATAAAATACTTATTAAGTACCTATGCATACTTAAATAATAAAAATCACTTTATAAAAACATGTTTTATGTTCATAGTAGGTGATTTAAAACAAAATTTCATTGGTTAAACATTTATATAGACAACAAGGCATTGTCCGTTACCAATGTTATCGTATTATTCAGTCCAATATCGGAGAGAATGGGACCGCTATTTATTTCGGTTCATTTCCTAGACAAATATTAATTCAATAGAACATTCATCGAGTAATATTTTTTCGTATTTGTATTTTAGGTTATTTTGATGTAATTTACTATAGGTACCTATATATATTGTACAATTAAATTAATTAGGTTATTACCTCAAACGGTAAGTAGGTAGGTACTAATACTAATCCAAATAATTTAATTAGGTTACTAGATTAATTAATCTTTCCACAACTGCTAATATTAATAATTGGTTTTGAGTTTACATCGTTTGCAAATGTTTATTTGTTAAATTGATTGAATTAATTAAATGTAATTTCCTATAGTTATGAAACGAATACAAAGTTGTTAAACGATCTCGTAATCAATAGTCAATTAATCACCCTAGAGCGATTTGTTCAATAACTCGCTAACGACCCCTATCCTTTAATCAATCGACTCAAAGGTGCAACGCGAGATATTAAGTTCTAATGTCGACTTAACGTTCGAGCGAAAAATCTTTGTATCCGTAAAAGCTTTGTTTTAAAAATGGGTACATGCAAACCAATCTACGGTTAAATAAGGTGCGAATGACATTTTGACAGAGTCATTCATAACAAAAGTTAGAAAATCGTGCAGTCCGTATAATTTCATATTTTGTTTAGTGTAGTGTCTACCTAGGTCTCTACATGTATAATGATGTGTATGAGTGCGAAGGTTTTGTATTTAGGTAGGTCCCAAGTTAAATACATATATCGCGCACCGTTTCATCTAATAGGTAGATTTCGTTTTATTTCCGCACCATTGATCCAAATACAGTGTCCATCAGGACTGCGGGTCACATTTTAGGGTTCCGTACCCAAAGGGTAAAAACGGGACCCTATTACTGAGACTTCGCTGTCTGTCCGTCCGTCTGTCCGTCTGTCACCAGGCTGTATCTCATGAAAAGTAATAGCTAGAAGGTTGAAAGTTCCACAGAAGATGTATTTCGGTAGCCGCTACAACAACAAATACTAAAAACTAAATAAAACAATTATTTAAAAGGGGCTCTCATACAACAAACGTGTTTCAAAAACTACAAGGGAATTCTAGTACGATGTGAGGTCGCTTCTGATTGGCCGAGTCAAATCGAGTTGGTCATGGAATTCAAAATGGCTGCCCTATCTGTCAAATATACTAGTCTGCCTTCACTGACCAAAGAGTTTCTTATAAGTTTCAGATTTTCTTTGAATCAAAGTTGTTGTAAACCATTTTAGGGTTCCGTCCCCAATTGCGATAGTGGTACGGAACCCTTCGTGAGCGAGTTTCGCACTTGGCCGGGTTTTTTTTAAATCCTTGCGAAATTATAATAGACTTTGTGGGGACATTTTTAAAACACTGGACACTGGTTAATATTATAGTTTCGATATCTGTGGTTTAATAGTTCCAAAGAATTTCGCTAATCGTAACAAACATACATAGCCTTATTAATAAACGTGGAGTAAGGTCATTTTACCAATCTTTGTTTCTGTTTGTCGACTTTGACAGTTCTTGTCACGGAAAAAGACAAAGTGTGTTCTCACTATTCCGACCTCACTTCCCTGTTATTAATAAGGCTAACAAAGTTTACCTCTTTATATTAATCATTAGTTGATTCAATGGCGTAAGACTCAAATAAGAAATCAGTAGATTGTAATTGAGCACAAGTCAAAACTAAAACACAAATCAAACAACAATGACTACAAAAGACATTAATTACCGAATTGTTTTAGTTACATTCACAGCTAACCATAACATATACCTCCAGCCAAACACAGAATATTTACTTGATTAACTAAAGAGAAGTGTGGTAAATACGTATGGGTGTCAGAAGCCTTACTACAGGTTCCTAATGTTTCGATCAAAAGTTACGTTTGCCGTAGATCCAATACACTTCACACAATAGCGCTTCTAATAGGGATGAGGCTAGGTGATACGTTATGTTCGAAACGATAAGAACTCGTAGTAAGGTCTATGTTTACGAAATTCGGCTCGATGCTTATAAATCAGGAGTAGACTGGGATTGATTAAGTACTGATGACTCTGCACACAAGTGATTAATAGAAAACCGTCTACATCCTAGCAAATTCACAAATGTTGCTTACTTGAAAAGTTAAGTGACTGTTGAAGTCGAAAAGGGTCTTTCATCTCTTTAAGGGTACCGAAATAAAAGTTACTCAATTTAATGAGTAATATCATCCCCTAAAAGGTTTGCACTCTGGTACGCTCTAGTGTCAAATAGTCTCTCCTTTTATGATGTATTTGCTTATAATTTATTACTTAGGTACTTTTAGATTGGGAGGGGGCAGTCGGTCATCTTACCTCATTAGTACCAACTGGAGACTAATATGGTGGAAAGAGTAGTAAAAGTTATGCTAAAAAAACTCGGTCGTCCTCGAGTCGGCCTGGGCCCGTCCGAGCTCAGCCCGTTTTTAGAGGAGCAATCGGGCCTGGGAACTTACCTCATTAGTACCAAGTTGGGACTAATATGGTGGAAAGAGTAGTAAAAATTATGCCAAAAAAACTCGGTCGGCCTCGAGTCGGCCTGGGCCCGTCCGAGCTCAGCCCGTTTTTAGAGGAGCAATCGGGCCTGGGAACTTACCTCATTAGTACCAAGTTGGGACTAATATGGTAGAAAGTAGACTAAAAGTTATGCTTAAAAAACTCGGTCGGCCTCAAGTCGGCCTGGGCCCGTCCCTACTCAGCCCAGTTTTATGTTGGTATACTAAAACTTAGACGCTTAGTTCTGAGAAACTGTAACTTCGCATACATATACGTTATAACTATGCAATTAAAGTTTAGAATTAAAATTAAAAAAAAAAAAGTTTCTGTAGGGTCCCGTACATGTAAGATGGAGATTTTTTTTTAAAGTCACGTCTATCCCATCGTGTGGGATATCGTTAGAAAGCTTTTTAAAAAATATTGTGGGTCTTCTATGACCATTTTTCATTTAAGGGTTCCGTTTGCGAAATACTGATCTTTAAAATGTTACTATTTTCAGAGTCATATTTTGCTATTATAATATCGAATCATAGGATGAAACTATTATGGTGAGGAAGTGGACTTAAAGTTATGTGAAAAAAACTTGGTCAGCCGCGAGTCAGCTTGTAAGTTTCGTAACTCAGCCCAGGAATATGTTTACGTACTAATCGGAGATGCTTAGTACTAGTTCGCATATATCCCATCGTGTGCCATTAGAAAGCTTGTTTAAAAATATTGAGGGTTTTCTAAAACCATTTTTCATTTAAGGGTTCCGTTTGCAGAATATTGATCTTTAAAACGTAACTATTTTCAGAGCCATGTGTGGTTATTGTGTATTTGAGTAATAGGAAGCCGTAACTTCGCATATGTATACGTATTAACTACACGAACAAAGTTGAGAAATAAAATTAAAAAAAAAATAGTTTCTGGGGTAGCTCTCGTACATGTAAGATGGGGTTTTTATTTAATTTTGCATATACACCTTCGTGTGTGGTGCCGCTAGAAAGTTTTTTAAAAAAGAATGTGGGTGTTGTAACACTATTTTTCATTTAAGAGTTCCGTTTGCGAATTAATGAAGAATAGAAGTTACCATTAAAAATATCAATATTTCGCAAATGGTACCCTTAAATGAAAAATGGCTATAGAAAACCCTCAATATTTTTAAACAAGCTTTCTAATGATACCCCACACAATGGGATATACGAGAACTAGTACTTAGTACCTAAATATAGTATGTAAACATAAATCTGGGCTGAGTTAAAAAACGGACAGGCTGACTCGCGGCTGACCGTGTTTTTTTGACATAACTTTAAGTCTACTTACTCACCATAATAGTTTCATCCTATGATTCGATATCATAATAGCGAAATATGACTCTGAAAATAGTAACATTTTAAAGATCAGTATTTCACAAACGGAATCCTTAAATGAAAAATAGTTTGAGAGGACCTACAATATTTTTTAAAAAGCTTCCTAATGATACCCCACACGATGAGGTAGACATGCACTAGTACTTAGCAACTAAGATTAGTATGTAAACATAATCTTGGGCTGAATACAGAAATGGACAGGCTGACTCGCGGCTGACCTGGTATTTTTGGCATAATTTTGAGTCTACTTCCTCACCATAATAGTCTAAGCCTATTACTCAATAACATAATAGGAACAAATGCCTCTGAAAATAGTAACGTTTTGAAGTTGATTATTTCGCAAACGGAACTCTTAAATGAAAAACAGTTTACTAGACCCACCTTATTTTTAAAAAAGCTTTCTAACGGTAC
>OY292394.1:40778635-40855702 GCA_958496205.1 Idaea biselata | reverse complement strand
ATTTTAGGGGTTGGGGGATGAAAGTTTCAACTTTTAGAATTTTTTAGTTGTTTGTGTACTAATACCAACCTACATACCAAATTTTAGCTTTCTAGGACTTCGGGAAGTACCATTTGAATTTTGATGATCATCAGTGAGTGAGTGAGTGAGTGAGTGAGTGAGTCAGTGACGAAATCGGGGGTTTTTAGATATCAATTAAATCTAAACTATAGGAGCTATGTAATTGAAACTGTGTATTTTTATTAAGTCTGCTATTGACATTATACTCCGTGATTTACAATAATCTGGTATATTCCAAACCCAAGTTATGAGGGTTCAAAAAACCGACGAAACCTTTCGAGAAAAGGTAGGTAGTGCCCGTACGCTTCGCTGGCTCGTCTTGGCGGGGGCACTACCGTGCCCCCAGATAGGTACCTATTGTTATAATTTACTTTAGTTAAAAATAGATTTTCATCGTACTTACGATTATCACTGAAGTCGTCTACTAATATAATTTCTTTAATCAGATATTCCGGACTTCTGTTCAGGACACTGAAACAAAATTGTCGTATGTAAGGAATATCTTGTACCAGCAGCAGCGCAACGCGGATTTACCCAAGTATACCTAAGCCCGGTACCGCGGGAATATCGGAATAAAAAGTAGTCTATTGTGTTAATCCAGATCTCCAGCTAACAACATACCAAGTTTCATTGCAATCGGTTAAGTAGTTTTGCGTAAAGGAGAATAGAACTAAAGTACCTACTCATTTACTTACACAAATCTTTAAAATGTTAATATAAGTATATAAGTAAAATTTTAATATAAGTACCTATTCTACATTTAAAATGTCTCAAACAAGCCTCAGCCATATTTTATTATTTTCGAATACGGTTCAACAATAATTTTAGATATTTTTGAAAAACTTTGCTAAAGCTTTTAAAGTCTTATTGCGGTTCCTTGCTAATTTATCAACAATTGCTAAACGATTTCGAAAAATAGTTAAATGATTTGGTATTTACCTGACTATAGTGCGTAGGAGTGTCGATCTAGCTTCGTTGTGGAAGGTTATGATGACACTGGTCTGTGGCAGATCTTCATCGTACTTTCTTAACCTACACCTGTAAAAAACAGATAGAAATTATTAAAATTGGTTAGAAGTTTATATTATAATAGGTATTTAGGGATTTACGGGGTCCTTGGTGTTGGGTTTAAACCTTATTATTATTGTATTGTATTCGACAGAATTGACTCACTGCTGGGCAAAGGCCTCCTTCCAACTCTTCCATTCGGGGTTTGGTTCGCCCTCAGGCTTAAATCAGGTTTAAACCTAACCCCTAAATCTCTACCCTGCCCACACTAGAGACAGTTTCTAGTCTTCTTCTTATTTTCGTGCTGTGGTGTGTCTCACCTAGTGTTATAGTTTTCAGGTCACCTAAGACTTCTAACTTGACCTAACGACTGCTATCAGAGATAACATCAGGGACCAACTGTTTAACGTGGCTTCCGAAGCTCAGTTTCTAGTGTGTTTTTATAATTTAGCCTTATTAATAAACGTGGTGTAAGGTCGGAGTAGTGAGAACATACGTTGTCTGTTTCCGTGACAAGAACTTTCAAACTTGACAGACAGAAACAAATAGTGGTAAAAATACTACGACCTTACTCTATCTACGTTTATTAATAAGGCTAATAGTGACCACAAATTAACAACAATACTAGAGAAACATAAATCAGTCGCTTCCTTCCTTGTTTTGCACCTTTTTGTCGCAAAAAACTGGTTGCGGAGGAAACTGCAATATGTACCTAACCTACTTACCTATTACATATCGAGTTACATACATAATACATAATTTACTTTGCTCTGAACAGGAAAATAACTTAAAATCTAAGTACCAACCAGCTGCGCCTTACGGTTCCACGTGCGTTAGTTGCGATTCTGTCATAAAGTCGGGCATATAACCCCTTTTTTTATTTATTTTAAAGAGTTTTGTCGCTTAGCGACCACATCACTCTATTTATACAAATCAATACAAAAAAACACAAATTAATATCTAAAGCCGCAACAGCATATAACACCTTAATATAATATGTTGTAGGTAATATTTAAGAAGGTGGAATCCGCAATGACGTGATTTGAAACGGACACTATCAAAAATATTTTATGTTATTTGGATGTTGGCACCATTGAATGATATATACCTGTGCATCTTATGTCCTTTATTAACACATCTGAAATCGATTTAAGAAAACCGACATTAACAAAATATAAATCTGGAATCACGGAATTTGTATAACTTAGAAACAATCCTTCGCAATCAAATGCTTTGTCAAACTATTGTTGAAGTAAAATTTTATTCATAAAAGAGAGATAAAGCATTCTTTAAGTTTCCCTTTGGAATATTTCTTAGGAAGGTCGCCGGTACCTAATTGACAATGACAGTTCAAGTTATGTAACCTCCGACCATTCATACATTCGTGGACAAGAACCGAGGAATCATTTCTGTAGGCAGAACAAACATTTGTTCAATGTAAGACGAGTTTAGAAGTCAGGGTCAAGCAAGAGACACTGCCAGACAGTCAGTTTGACAATGTGTGAAATGGAATTATTGTGGAATCCTATGTGGTGCTTCCCAAAAACCCAACATACCTACTTACATTTTGCTGATTAAAATTAATATTATAATTGTACGCTATGTGATGTGTACTTAATTAGCACATACTTCTTTCTCCATACAAACGAAGTCGACTGTTTCCTCCCGGGATAAAGACAAATATGTTTATGCCATAAATCTATATCTGCCATGCATGACCATGCCTCTACGTTTCGGTTTTTTTCATTTTCTTGTTAAATAGAAATAAAATTCAGAAAAAAACGAAAATTAAAAGAAACGTAGGGTTATGGCTGATATAGGACTTATGGCATAAACATATTATATTCTAATATCTTTATCCAGGGAGGAAACAGTCGACTACGTTTGTAAGGTTTGTAAGGAGAAAAGAGTAAGAAGACTTTCCCTAACTTTTCATAGTAACCATTTTCAAGTTTACGAAAAACTTGCTAGGTAACATTTATAAGTACGTACCGTTAGACCAATACTTAATGGATGTACCAACATTAATTATTCGCAATAATTGCTTGAAGCAATGTCGTTAATGGTCTCATAGCGTAGGTATAATTAAAAGGTCAACAGAATATATTAATAGGTCAGACTTCATTCCAAATAAACTTAGGTACCTACAGACATGATGAGCTTTTCATTAAAGCGAAGTTTATATCGAAACTGATTGTAAACTTTTTAAATTCACACGATTTGTAAACATAATTCCGTTCGCGACCAAGACCATTGTAATATGGTTGAAACGTCGAGTTAACCTACTCTTTTCTCCATACAAACTTTACAAACGTAGTCGACTGTTTCCTCCCTAAATAAAAACATTTTAGAAAATATGTTTATGCCATAAACCCTACATCAGCCATGACTATTCTCTTTTGTTTTGATTTTTTTCATATTTTAATATTTCTGAAAAAAAAAACTATTTTTATATTAATTAATTAATAAATGAACAAAAATAAAAACTTAGGGCCATGCATGGCAGATATAGGTTTTATGGCATAAAAATATTTGCTCCATTGTCTTTATCCAGGGAGGAAACAGTCGTTTGCGTTTGTATGAATGAAGAGTAGGTAGACTTTTCTCTGACTTTACTTACTTGAACGTAGAAAAAGCAATTATTTATCTACAATGGCTATAATATGCACAAACAAACGTGCGCAGCTATCAACTATCATTAGCTTCAAAATTACCATATCCATAATTTTCTCATTAAAAAAATTACACAAAAACTTTTAAAATGCCCACACCTATAAATTTTATGCAAATTATATATTATGCATATGTGAACATTTACAATTACTTATAATGATATTTCTAGTGATTAATCAATTTCTTAGTTAAATTATACCTACCTATTTTAAGAATAATTACGCTATTAAGTTTGTATATTCACGGTAAGATAACCGCGCGTTTCGTAGATAATTATCTAATTAGAGATTTAAAATGAAATGTCAAGGGAGATCCCAAAATCTCCATTTATTAGGGATTTCGGGGACAGGGACTTTTATAGTGTTGCATGAGACCTCGCTTTATTGGGACCGCTTCCAAATAGGTGTACTGCGCTGAAAAGCTTCCCGACACTTTTACGTTATCGCGCGATAATATCGCATACGTTTTTGCTCATGTGTGGGTGCTGGGTGTAGTATTGACTGGACGCGTCACGTCACAGAGGTACAATACCGCTTACACAGGTATAAAATCGCATGCACGTCCTGTCAATATACCTACTCACGTAATTTTTTTTACACACAAACATTTTTTTTGGTAATCCATTCACATTTTTCAGTTCAGCTGTATCGTCGAATATAAACATTTGAAGAGGACAGTCTACCTACTCTTTCTCCATATAAACGTAGGCGACTATTTCCTTCCTCGATAAAGACATGTTTATGCCATAACACCTGTATCTGCCTGCCTACGTTTTGTGTTTTTTTCATTTTCTAATTAGAATAGAAATAAAATTCAGAAAAGTTAAAAAATGAAAAAAATCAAAACATAGGGGTATACTTATGGCTAATATAGGACTTATGGCATAAACATATTTTTTCTAATATTTTATCCAGGGCGGAGTCGACTACGTTTGTAAAGTTTGTATGGAGAAAAGAGTAGGTAGACGGTCCTCTTAATGGATACGTTACAACATTATCATTAAAGTTAAATCTTATGGAATAAACATATTTTTGAGTTAGATCGGAATACTTACATTGCGTTCCTAGTGTCAGGAACAGCTCGATTACTAGGCAAGTTATCGGAGGCGGCTTGGTTGAACCTGTTCCTCACGTAGGGATCCAGGTCTTTGGTTCCTCCAGCGACGTACCCTCCCTCGTCGAAGTACGACCGCCCTGTGCTGCCCGGCGCAGTCTCTTCCAGAGACAGTGGACTGCTTTCTGGCTCTTCTACCTCTGGATGTTGTTTTATTAAGCGGAGAGCTATGTTTTCTTCCTGTAACAATTGAAAAGGGTTGTTTTAGCAACTAAAAAAGTATTGAGAAAGGACATCTTAAATTCATGTATGGGCCTTGGCCTATACCTTTATGTTTGGATAGAGGAGATGTCTTCTATTAAATTGTGTTGTGGTTTCATTGTGCGACAAGAGATCGAAAAAAAATCAAGATGGATGCCGCGTACTATGCCAAAGACTTAATAGGTCCTTTATATTTTGGAATGGATAAATGTCGTAATTTGTTGCTGGTTATGGTTTTTTGTTGACTATGAGCCGTATTCCTACATATTATTTATACATATAAAATTTAAAATCCTGACTGACCAGAGAAAGTTTGACTTCAAAGGGCGAGAGGCGATTTGGAGAGTCTTTTCTTTGTGGTGTTTAGGTATCCATCCACGAACAAAGTGTGAGAAATCCCGCGGGATCGGGACTTACGCGGGTGAAACCACGGGACTCGGCTATTCACGATATTCTTCTTTTCACGACATCACGCGTGAACGGCTGGACCGATTTCGATAATTCTTTTTTGTTGTGTTTGCTATTGTCAGGAGAAGGTTCTTATGAAAGAAAAAATGCTAAACCGATTTTGATGAATTTTATTTTTTTATACTAAACGACAGGACAACGTCTGTCGGGTCAGCTAGCCTTCTTCTTCTTTCTTATATATAAAAATGAAACGTTTTCCGTTGTCACGACATCACGCGTGAACGGCTGGACCGATTTCGATAATTCTTTTTTTGTTGTGTTTGCTATTGTCAGGAGAAGGTTCTTATGAAAGAAAAAATGCTAAACCGATTTTGATGAATTTTATTTTTTTATACTAAACGACAGGACAACGTCTGTCGGGTCAGCTAGTTTATTATAAATGTGAAGTTTTGTGTGCAAGTAAAAAATATGATTAGGTATGTTTATCCTTCGCACAAAAACTATTGAGCTGTTTGCGACGAATGTTGGATAGCTGAAGATCTCGATTAACACATAGGCTACTTTTTATCTTGATATTGCCACGGGATCAGAACTTATGGACATAAAACCGCGGGGCGAAGCTAGTAAAGGATAAATAAAGTGCATTGCTGACTTCGCCTTGAACTACTAATCAGTAAATCAAGCCAGCACTAGATTGGGTTACTGTAGATACT
Organism: Idaea biselata; assembly: GCA_958496205.1. Classification (NCBI taxonomy): domain Eukaryota; kingdom Metazoa; phylum Arthropoda; class Insecta; order Lepidoptera; family Geometridae; genus Idaea; species Idaea biselata. The sequence continues at coordinate 40,849,526 of OY292394.1, read as the reverse complement.
TACGTCAGCCATGCTATGTTACTGACCTTGTGGTACAAATCAACCACAAAAACCTAGAGTGTAATAATTTAGAAACCAACTTTTAATTTTAAAAGTTTCTATAAATTGTTATAATTAAGAGGACAGTCTACCGACTCTTTCTCCATACAAACGTAGTCGACTGATTCCTCACTGGATAAAGTCATTAGAGAAAATATGTTTATGGCAAAAAACCTATATCTGCCATGCATACGTATTTTTTTTTAAATTTTCTAATTAGAATAGAAATAAAAATCAGAAAAATTAGAAAATGACAAAAATCAAAACGTAGTTGCATGTTCATGGCTGATGTAGGACTTACGGCATAAACATATTTGTTCTAATACCTATCTTTATCCAGGGAGGAAACAGTCGACTACGTTTCTAAAGTTTGTATGGAGAAACGAGTAGGTAGACTGTCCCCTTAAGTACTAAAATAGTATTATAAAATTTACGCATCTACGGTTCTACAAAGTTACTTTATATGACCAGAAAAGTCACCATAAAGCAAGTGTTTAGTCTCTAGGGCCTAAATTGCGAGTGGTTAATAATCCTTCCAGCAAAAATATTAAACCGATTGCGATTTAACTTGGATGGTGATAGCTGGAGATCTCAATAAACCAGTGGAATAAATATAATATAGCCTTTTTACTTCAATATTCCCACGAAACTTCGGAACGAGGCGCCGCTACTAGTAAATATTAAAATGATCTTGAAATAATGTCCATCCGTCTATTAAAAGCGTTCCAAATCGTGAATGAAATTCTATAGTACCCTTGACATATACCGATTTCGTATAATTTACTTATGTAGGTACATTCAAACCTAGTTCTTATCGGTGTCTTCATCGATTTTGTAACCGATACTAGTAAATTAAGAATAAAGCCGGCTTTCCACTGCCAAAGAGGAATGAGCTATGAATTGCTAAACGAAGCGGACTAATTTACATAAAATAGGTTTGCGTTTCCACAAAAAAATAGTGCGAGCGGCCAGCGGAGTCAAATCTGATTCGATTTGACTCCGCTCCGCTTGATAGTCAAATATGAAATGAAAATAACCCAATATACCTAAAGTAATATGAGTCATATTTTATTAGGCTTCGTTGCTACTGCATACTCAATTTAAAGTCAAATCTAAAAGATATTATCTATCAGTGATTGCAATCCAACTGACGCGATAACCATATCTAAATCAAATTATAACTAGTAATTACTACTATTTCTCCGTATCTAATCTAAGTAAATCAATTTAAGATTCGGAAAACTTTCATCTGATCCACTCTCTCATCAAGCTTTTCCGATTCATCGAAAGCGATGTAAAGATCAAACGAAAATGAGCCTTAAAATAAGTAATTATGCGGTTATCCCTCGATAGAGCAACTCTCCTTGCGTTTCCGATGCAACATCGTTAGAGTAAGTTGAGTACCGTTTGATCTATACACACGGAGATTTAAAGAAACTACGAATTTGAAAGGAAAATTCTTACTTAGCGTTGATGCTAGCGCCAGAGCTGATGGAAAACCTAACTTGGTACACTATAGTAGGTACGGGATTTGTAATAATTTCCTTGTCAATTTATTTGCAAGTTACATGTGACAGTTTAATTATAAGGGCGGCGTTTAAATTAATACCTAAATTGCAGATGGCGCCGTCTAGACCCAGATTTAGTTACTAGCGATGAGCTAGTTAAGTTGTCCAGGCAATTGTTAGTTTAGCTCTATAGCATTAGTAGGTATAGTTTGCGGTGAGTAGCGACTTTAGTTGCCTCCAAACTACATAGATTTGACAGATTTGGTGGACAAGTAGATATACTTTGTATAGATATCTTCTGTTTTCACGATGTTGGATTGAAATTCAACTCATTCAGCCAATCCTGAAGAAGTGACCTGTAAAGGTCTCGAAACGTTGAGCATTGAAACAATGAAACAATGTGAAAAAGAAATGTCGCCTGACAGTGATCCATTCGAAACTCGTCTCTGGCTAACGAGCTTCACTAGTTTCAAAGTCAAACTGTTCGGGAAATTACTCACATACCATTAAAAAAATTAATCAAAATTCGTTGTTAGAATACGTAGATTACGTAATCTACTTAATCTAAGACCTTACGATATGGTGCTGGTGCTGCCAGAAACTCTAAATATATAGCTACTAGATTGGGAGGGGGCAGTCGGTCATCTTACCTCATTAGTACCAACTGGAGACTAATATGGTGGAAAGAGTAGTAAAAGTTATGCTAAAAAAACTCGGTCGGCCTCGAGTCGGCCTGGGCCCGTCCGAGCTCAGCCCGTTTTTAGGGGAGCAATCGGGCCTGGGAACTTACCTCATTAGTACCAAGTTGGGACTAATATGGTGGAAAGTAGACTAAAAGTTATGCTTAAAAAACTCGGTCGGCCTCAAGTCGGACTGGGCCCGTCCCTACTCAGCCCAGTTTTGTGTTGGTATACTAAAACTTAGATGCTTAGTTTTAAGAAACTGTAACTTAGCATACATATACGTTATAACTACGCAATCAAAGTTTAGAATTAAAATTTAAAAAAAAAAAGTTTCTGTAGGGTAGCTCTCGTACATGTAAGATGGAGATTTTTTTTGAAGTCGCGTCTATCCCATCGTGTGGGATATCGTTAGAAAGCTTTTTAAAAAATATTGTGGGTCTTCTAAAACCATTTTTCATTTAAGGATTCCGTTTGCGAAATACTGATCTTTAAAATGTTACTATTTTCAGAGTCATATTTTGCTATTATAATATCGAATCATAGGATGAAACTATTATGGTGAGGAAGTGGACTTAAAGTTATGTGAAAAAAACTTGGTCAGCCGCGAGTCAGCCTGTAAGTTTCGTAACTCAGCCCAGGAATATGTTTACGTACTAATCGGAGATGCTTAGTACTAGTTCGCATCTATCCCATCGTGTGGGGTACCATTAGAAAGCTTGTTAAAAAATATTGAGGGTTTTCTAAAACCATAGTAACATTTTAAAGATCAGTATTTCACAAACAGAACCCTTAAATGAAAAATAGTTTGAGAAGACCTACAATATTTTTTAAAAAGCTTTCTAATGATACCCCACACGATGGGGTAGACATGCACTAGTACTTAGCAACTAAGATTAGTATGTAAACATAATCTTGGGCTGAATACAGAAATGGACAGGCTGACTCGCGGCCTGACCTGGTATTTTTGGCATAATTTTGAGTCTACTTCCTCACCATAATAGTCTAAGCCTATTACTCAATAACATAATAGGAACAAATGCCTCTGAAAATAGTAACGTTTTGAAGTTGATTATTTCGCAAACGGAACTCTTAAATGAAAAACAGTTTACTAGACCCACCTTATTTTTAAAAAAGCTTTCTAACGGTACCGCACACCGATGGTATATACGAGAAAAATAAAAACAAAATCCATTTTACATGTTGGGAAGCTACCCTAACTAAACTTTTTTTTTTAATACGATCATGTGTGGTACCGTTAGAAAGCTTTATTAAAAATAAGGTGGGTTTTGTAAAACTGTTTTTCATTTAAGAGTTCCGTTTCCGAAATAATCAACATTAAAATGTTACTATTTTCAGAGACATGTGTTCCTATTATGTTATTGAGTTATAGGCTTAGACTATTATGGTGAGGAAGTAGACTCAAAATTATGCCAAGAATACCAGGTCAGCCGCGAGTCAGCCTGTCCGTTTCTGTATTCAGCCCAAGATTATGTTTACATACTAATCTTAGTTGCTAAGTACTAGTGCATGTCTACCCCATAGTGTGGGGTATCATTAGAAAGCTTTTTAAAAATATTGTAGGTCTTCTCAAACTATTTTTCATTTAAGGGTTCCGTTTGTGAAATACTGATCTTTAAAATGTTACTATTTTCAGAGTCATATTTCGCTATTATGATATCGAATCATAGGATGAAACTATTATGGTGAGTAAGTAGACTTAAAGTTATGCCAAAAAAACACGGTCAGCCGCGAGTCAGCCTGTCCGTTTCTTAACTCAGCCCAGATTTATGTTTACATACTAACCTTAGGTACTAAGTACTAGTTCTCGTATATCCCATTGTGTGGGGTATCATTAGAAAGCTTGTTTAAAAATATTGAGGGTTTTCTAAAGCCATTTTTCATTTAAGGGTACCATTTGCGAAATATTGATCTTTTTAATGGTAACTTCTATTCTTCATTAATTCGCAAACGGAACTCTTAACTGAAAAATAGTGTTACAACACCCACATTCTTTTTTAAAAAGCTTTCTAGCGGTACCACACACGAAGGTGTATATGCAAAATTAAATAAAAACCCCATCTTACATGTACGAGAGCTACCCCACAGAAACTATTTTTTTTTAAATTTTATTTCTCAACTTTGTTCGTGTAGTTAATACGTATACATATGCGAAGTTACGGCTTCCTATTACTCAAATACACAATAACCACACATGGCTCTGAAAATAGTTACGTTTTAAAGATCAATATTCTGCAAACGGAAACCTTAAATGAAAAATGGTTTTAGAAAACCTTCAATATTTTTAAACAAGCTTTCTAATGGTACCCCACACGATGGGATAGATGCGAACTAGTACTAAACATCTCCCATTAGTACGTAAACATATTCCTGGGCTGAGTTACGAAACTTACAGGCTGACTCGCGGCTGACCAAGTTTTTTTCACATAACTTTAAGTCCACTTCCTCACCATAATAGTTTCATCCTGTGATTCGATATTATAATAGCAAAATATGACTCTGAAAATAGTAACATTTTAAAGATCAGTATTTCGCAAACGGAACCCTTAAATGAAAAATGGTCATAGAAGACCCACAATATTTTTTAAAAAGCTTTCTAACGATATCCCACACGATGGGATAGACGTGACTTTAAAAAAAATCTCCATCTTACATGTACGGGACCCTACAGAAACTTTTTTTTTTTTAATTTTAATTCTAAACTTTAATTGCATAGTTATAACGTATATGTATGCGAAGTTACAGTTTCTCAGAACTAAGCGTCTAAGTTTTAGTATACCAACATAAAACTGGGCTGAGTAGGGACGGGCCCAGGCCGACTTGAGGCCGACCGAGTTTTTTAAGCATAACTTTTAGTCTACTTTCTACCATATTAGTCCCAACTTGGTACTAATGAGGTAAGTTCCCAGGCCCGATTGCTCCTCTAAAAACGGGCTGAGCTCGGACGGGCCCAGGCCGACTCGAGGCCGACCGAGTTTTTTTGGCATAATTTTTACTACTCTTTCCACCATATTAGTCCCAACTTGGTACTAATGAGGTAAGTTCCCAGGCCCGATTGCTCCTCTAAAAACGGGCTGAGCTCGGACGGGCCCAGGCCGACTCGAGGACGACCGAGTTTTTTTAGCATAACTTTTACTACTCTTTCCACCATATTAGTCTCCAGTTGGTACTAATGAGGTAAGATGACCGACTGCCCCCTCCCAATCTATTTATGTTACTGGAAAAGTCTTATTAATCTAATATAGACTTAAAAACTTTCTTAAAATGCGAGTATTCTGAGCTTAAATTATGGTTATAATATATATTACCTACATAGACACGATGTGTGCGTAAATACTTAGTAACAAGTGGAAATCCTTCAATAAACAAGACGAAGCGACATTAATTAATCAAGATTGTGTAATACAACACAGACCTTTTGATTTAGGGATCGAACTTAACTAGAGAGTTTAGATAACATTACCGTCATATCTAAACATCATTTGAGGAGGTACGAGTATTAAACCACACACTAGCGTTCCAAACATTTCCATATTGTTTACATGCTCGTGTGACACCACCCCACATTTTTATGTTAATTTTATAGTAACTCCTTCGAAAAGACGGGTAAATGCTAAGGACCCCGTTGATGATAACAGTACAAATGTTTATGAAACCCACTAAACTCGCATTTGTATAATTTTTGCATTTTGTTAACATGTATAATGCCCAGGGCGGTGATAAACGTAGAGACACTACAGAACAACTTGTTGCTTCAAATGCTTTAATGCCATGCCTCGGGTGGTAACGTTTTTTATTAAGAGAACTACAACTACTATTAGAACAAGAACTCCAAATGTGAACAGGCGATGGAGAGTTTAATAATGTAGGTAGACGTTTTTGTTTTTTCTTTTAACTTTACTTTATATTTTCTACTCCAAGTAGGTATATTAAATGAAGAGAGAACAGAAAAAGTAAGAAGTGAGAAGTAGCAGAGATAAATACCTATAAGTAGGTATAATATACGTAAATTTATATATTTTTTAATTCGTGTCGTTTTATCTCTCGCTGCTATACAATTGAACCATTTAAATTCTGATATTCAGAATTTAAATTTTGAAAATTTAATAAAAGAAAATAAATTTCACTATTGAGTTGCTCTATTTTAAGGGTAGGTATAACCGATTCCTTTTTCCCTTAATATCGAGACGAGGGAAACCTTCAAGTGTAGCTAACCTATAATAAAATAAAAAATGGCAATTTTTACTACATACCTCGTGCACGTGTGAATCGAATTATCAAGCATCGCAAATTGGTCGTCAAAATATGATAAACATTTTACTATTGATCTAATTTTACTTACTTATAAACCAAAGTAAAAGTTTGTTTAGGTACCTACTGAAGCTCGGCAACAGATTTGACTCAGCTTTGCGCATCAACGTGTTTATGGGATCCAAGTAAATGCCGGGTCTGTATGAGACAGGTCTAAAAGAGATTTTTTTCTATATCTCGATCTCATTTTATAGCCTTTACCATGCCTTTACTATTTTTATTGGTTTGCCTGGATATCTTTGTCAATTTTATTTCCGAGACTGAGGTCTTACTTTCAGCTCTAAACAACTCGTGCAGTTCGATTTGAATTGTACCGTTTGTTAAAATTGTGTAAATGCATACTTACAAAATATCTAAGGTGAAGAACTGCACGAGTCGGCTTCTACAATATTTAGAACTGAGAGTATTTTTTCGATCAATTTATGAATTAATAAAATACAACTGATCGAATCGTGTTCTTTTTTCTGTAAAACCAGTCCTAGACACACATCTCTGGCACTTTCCAGTTCACCACAAGAACCGAAAAGTCTAAGAAACAATGAGAAACCCACTTATAATAATGACCTCTGAGTACTTATTTAACAGCCATTTTTTGGCCATTAAAGACGATCTAGACGAATGTTTCGTCCCTATTATTAATTTTAATGCAGTTAAATTCTAGTTTTAGGGAATGAGGGCAAAAAACTTGTGCTGTAAACTAGAGTTGAATGCGACTCAACTCAACATCCCACTAACTCCCGGATGAGAACACTTCATAGTGTTTCATCTACAACACCCGCATTTAACTACGACGTTTTAAATAGTAGTTCCTGTTTGGGAATATGTATGTTTTTCATTATTATTTTATTTTGTAATACAAAAATACGCAAACAATACAAATCTCGAAAATGAATGGAATAAAGACAGAAACGTATGTTTAAACCCTTTTTGATTCTTAAGTACCTCAGTTGGTTTTCGATCGAGTAAAATTTAAATACCTTAATTTAGGAAATTCGTGCAGTAGTATGGTAGGTATGAGGTGACAAAAATATTACAAATATACGCTCGAAAAACATATCCTTTTCCAGGCAGTCAAGTAAAAAGCTAACATTTCAGTCTTGGAAAAGGCTGTCGACGAGAGACGTTTATCACACATTTCAAAGACACTGATCCTTTAATACCTAAAGAGAACTCAAAGGGGAATGATGTATAAACGTTTACATCGCAACGTCTAATAGCAGTGTCGTCAGAAAAATTAATGGCGAGGGTAATGACTACTCGGCAATTTCACAAGCAAATTGCTACGACTACCTGCGATTAACTCGCACCTGTAATACGCTTACAATCTGTATTTATAGATTTTACTATCCGTCATAAGGTCAACTCAAATAATTGTGTCGTTTGTTAATAAAGAATTCGGAAAACGTGACTGAGATCTTTGGAAAATATAACAGTAGGTAGGTAACTAACTACCAGTCACATTGGCTTCGAAATTGGTTTTTGAAAGACGATATCTCATGATGTTTTCAATTTGGCATAATTATAGTATAGGTACCTAAATAAATTATTTTGAATAAAACTAACATTTATTCGTTATGGTTAATGTAAATATAAGTACAATACTAGGCAAAAATAATTAGTAGGTACCTACTGTTTCTGTTATCCTATAATGGGATAAGACAGGTTAACAAAATTTATGTCTACGGTCCGGTCCGGTATGCCTGAGCTGATTGCGGTAGAACTTTATACTTTTAAATAGCTAGGATAATCTTTTCTTTTAATAAATTTCTTTAAAAAAATTAATACTAGATCGAAGTGATCGAGACTCTCACGGGTGAAGCCGAGGAGCGAAGGTAGTTTAAAATAAATTCATATTGAATATTTTGTTGGTTGCTAAACATCCGGTTTATTCCATTTTTCCAGAAAATAAAAATTCCAGGTAAGTTGTGTGGCTTTGTTGAAAAATTCGTTCCTATTTGTAAAGCTTCAATTTGTCAAGGCAAGATAGTAGTGCCGACAGGGACCGATGGTAGGCCATTCGTCTGCTACAATCACAATAATGTTTCCCTTCTATTCTTGTGCCGGTCTTGACTGCACTTGACAGGAAATATTGAATGGATGATTACATTTTTCAAGGTGGATTTAAAGCTCGGTAAGTACAAACTCGTAATCCAAACTAGTTGTTAACCAAAGGAAGCGGAAACGTGCGTCAATATGATTATATTATTTCCAATTGGTACCAATATCTTCCTTGGAACTTGGATTCTTTATCTCGTTCTAGGTTTTTATAACTTGCTGCAATCTGCCATTCTATGAATTTCATAGATAAACTCGATCTATCTATGAAATTTATGGAATGTCATTTTGAATACTCAGCACGGAATCCATCGTGAGATGGCAGTGAGTTCTTTACAGAGTAGACAGGCTGGTGAGATAGGTAGCTGTTAAAATCTTAGCGATCAATAATTGTAAGAAATTTTGTGACATTACTCAGGTCAACATTACGTAAAAGCACAGTTTTAAAAATTGTTACTAGCTGAGTTCGTAGAAACTAAACAAGTAACCGTACACTCACTTTAGCAAGTAAACACCCTAAAAGGTATTTTCCAATATTTACGCATTCAACAACCACATTGCGACCGTTCAAGTTGTGGAACGAAAAGGAACCGTTACCGTTGGAACACGAGATTACATCTCTGGTGCAGATTCTGGAATCGCATTCGAAAGTCATGTGACCTGATCTGAACTAAAACCTTTATCTGTGGTTAAACCAAATTTTAAATAAACCTAATAACAAAGAATACATATATACTATACTATAATCTATACTAAAAATATAAAGAGGTAGCGTTGGTAACATTTATGTATGTGTGTATTTTCCGGATAATTTCTGAAAACAAGAACGATTTCAAAAATTCTTTCACCTATAAAAAGCTACATTATCGAGGAGTAACATAGGCTACTTTGATCTCGATATTCCCACGGGATCGGGACTTACGCGGGTGAAACCGTCTTTTACATTAGGCACCTACTTGTTATTAGTTGAAGATAAAGTCGCTCAGCAAATAAGTACAAAATAAAATTTATGTTTTTTGAGTATAGTCAAACTGCACCGTAACCCAGGAAAAAGGGAGATGTGGAATGCTTTGAAATCCTTTATCACCTTTATCTCTAAAGCCCAGTTTCCACTGCGAGCGAAGCGTAGTCATTAATAAGTTCGTTTGACAAACGACGACCATTTTTATAGTCGATCGTGTGGAAACTGTGCTTATAATTATGGAAACTTTAACTTTCCCGAAACGAAATGTTTTGGTTAGGGTATCCAAAATGTGATTCATTTAATTGGATTAAGAAGTTATAATAAATTAATTAAACCTTTATAAAGGTGTATTTTGAATGTTAAAACATTGTACCCTTTGTCGATACTACTCTACTACTCGAAATGCCAAATATTATTTATAATGTTACATATATTATTTTTTGAATACTGCTAATTCTCCCTAAAATAGATTGTAGTACCGTATGTATTTTGTCACCTACAGGACCAATGTAAAATTGGTTAAAAACATTTCTGCAATTATAATAAATTTTGTTAGGATTTCTTAGAAGGTCCGATTTTGTAGCTGTCTAGATATCAGACACACGGCGTAGGTAGTCGAAGAGATCAGAAGCCCCAATGGAATGGCCCAAACCTCATCAATATCTAATTGTCTTAACTAGACAATATGCAAATCTAAAGACGTTTAATTACGTTTCCCGGTCGATACTAAACCAATTGTAGCCACGTTAGTGAGGGGAATGACAACTATTGTTCAAGATTTGTCCGAGAATTGAATTTTGTTTAATTAACACTTCTATTAATTAGTGAAAATTCTATTTGCAAGGTGCAAGCCACCGCTACCACAGAATAAATAATAGTACTACGTACAGAAGCTGCACGGCTTTGATCTTGAAGAAAGCCGCCATTTTAATAGCCTACAAAATTTCCGACGCACCTGGTGCATTCGAAATCGCGCCTTACTACTGTGTTACTACTAAGCTCATAAGAGCGCAATTTCTTTGTGTTCAGAATTTACCTACGCCTCAGTTCAAGCGTCAGGGTTGTACCATAGAGTGTAGGTATCTTTTTTTTAATATATAAAATTTCCATGTCACAATGTTAGTTACCGTACTCCTCCGAAACGGCTTGACGGATTTTTACCAAATTTTATATGCGTATTCAGTAGGTCTGAGAATCGGCTACCATCTATAATTTATAAGGCAAAACGACGTTTGCCGGGTCAGCTATAATTATATAATAGTTGAGTTGTACATAAGCAAAGTAAAATAAATAACAACACAATTTTAAGAAAATCATTTATTGTATTTACAATTGTTTAACTTTAATATAGTGTTGTATGTATTTCTTACCATCTCTAAAGTACCTATTTTAAACTTTAATGTTTGTAGGTAGGTACGTATTACGTACGTATTGTATTGTAGGTACGCGTACGAACGAATGGAATTAAAATTTTAGGTATTCTTTAATGAGAAATTTAACAACGTACGCGCGCTTCGCTTGCGACAACCGCACTGAACTTGGATCGCCGGCGCGGGCGGTCCGAGACCGATCGGCCGGGCGGTAGGTAATTATAGCGCACAAGTACATAGAGTGACGGAGGCCTGCCGCTACCGTCGTCGTCGGTTGCGCTCTGTGGCTTCGTCCGTGCAGATTCCGATTCCAGTTTGGATTTGAATTTACTGAATATTGGTCAATATTACTATATTTTATTAATTGGCTTCTAAAATTCGATGAAACTGAAAATCCCTATCTCCACCTCCATCATCTACCCCGTCCCTTCTTTATCTCATCATTTTTGTTTCTGCGATCTTCTTGGAATGTCAGGGTCCGCTAAACCCCAAATAATTGGGGTTCGCCACATTAGGTAAGTCATCAATGACCATACCTTCTGCAAAAATATTTAGCAATATTTTTATAGCTAGCCGGGGTTATTCGGTAAAATCTGAAGTACATCATCAACATTATTAGAGCCAAGTTCCCAAAAAAAGGAATGAGAAATGAGTAAAAAATTCTAAGGTCGAATACATAGCGCGAAGAGCTATAACCAAAAAAGATCGTTAAAAAGATAAGTTGTTTCTATTGCGGTGAGAACATTTTATACCTATCTGTAGACTAGTTTGTTTAGGAAACTAAAATTACAGACGTTGGGAACTGTAGTATAGTTTACTATAAGTATCTTAACAATAATGTGAGAATGTATGACATGGTGGGATTGAAGTCGTATGTAATATTGACAGTTGGACTCGATATGACGTCATGACATACAGACAATAAACAGTAGAAAGTTTACGAGGAGAACTGAATGGCTCGAACAAAATTGAATATAATGAGTGATACGCCCGCACGTTGGCGTAGCTACACCATGAGCTCTATTTTTGAATCGCTTGTGCAACTTCGTGAGATTTAAATAACTCTCTTTTTTCTTTTTAGAATTAAGTTTTAGTGTTTTTTGTTTTTATTTACCTTGTTTATGATACCGAGATATAAACCGAGATATAAAATATATTTAAACTAGCTGCGCCCGCGGTTTCACCCGCGTAAGTCCGGATCCCGCGGGATTTACGGGATAAAAAGTAGCCTATGTCCTTCTCCGAGGTCCTATGTATCTCTATACCAAAATTCATCAATATCGGTTCAGCGGTTTAGGCGTGTTAAAGCGTAACAGACAGACAGACAGAGTTACTTTCGCATTTATAATATTAGTAAGATAACTTGATTTCTACTCATTAAAACGTTCTATGTCGTTAGTTTTTCTATGTGAATCACACGACTGCAACGAGTGATCTTAACCACTCGCTGCAAGAATCCGACATCGATCGAAAATCAGCATAATTCAGATATTTAATATCACCCGAAGTGGCACGAGCGATTCAAAAATAAGGCTCCATGTAAGAAAATGAGCTTAGCGTGCGTTGCATTAAGTTTTATAAATCTATTCATTCTAAAGTGGATTTTCTATGACATATAGTCCAGGGTTTGGTCACACACACCTGTACCATGATGGTTTCATATCAGGATCTAAACAACGCTGCTTGATTTTTTATTAATTGAAAATTTAAAAAAAGTAAACTGATTATATAAATAAAATAAATAAATAAATTCTGTGAACAACACACAGCGCCATCTAGCCCCGTGGTAAGCGACTAAGCTTGTGTTACGGTGACTAGACAACGGATATAATACTTATATTTATTTTTCTTTTGTAAATACATACATATTATACATAGAAGGACACTCAGACCAGACACAAATATTTATTTTTAAGCATAAATACTTGCACCCGGCGGGAATCGAACCCGCAACCTCCTGCATTGCAGTCGCGCTCTCGCACGACGCGCCACAGAGGTCGTCGAATCGTAACGTAACGTCTTAAAATGAGAATAAGAATTAAGAAACACAAAAATAACTTAATTAAATAAAATTTATCAAAAACTAGTTCAGCTTAGTAAGTACTACCTATGATATGTTAAACTAATAAAAACAGATTTTTATAATATTATTTGATCATTAACTTTTTGTATTCATTTTCTTTCTTTACGGGTATAGGAATAAGATTTAAAAAATCTCTACTTTTCTCTCACCGTTTGAAATGCAAAGAATTAGCAATTTCATTTTAAAAATAATAGAACTCTTTACCAGAAGGTTCTCCCATTTCATAGCGCTTTGTTAAGACCGGGTAAAATACTTCAGGATAAACTTAGACCTCTGAGTGACGTCACAACCCGACAAAGTTAAGATCTGAGTCCACATTTATTAAGGAATTAAACTGTCATTTGCATAATTAAGTGGTTCTTTAAGTTTTTTAAAAAGAAGATCGTAGTTTTCCGAGATTTGCCGGTTCCGACTCTTTTTAACCGACTTCACAAAAAATAGTAGGTTCTCAATTCGATCGTGCTATGTTTTTAGGATGCTTAACCTCAACAGTAAAACAAGACACCGATAAAAATGTAACTAAAATTAGTTATTAGTGGGCGAAGCACTGATTTTGTTTTCGCGCTAAGGCTACGAAAATGTTCGTAGTCGTCCGCTACGACAGTCGTAGCTAATTCGTAAAACAAAAGTTCAGTTTTTGTTCTGTGGAACGGAATATCAACCAGTAGTCGCGGGTCCGAGTCTCACCGGGTACTAAAGTTTTTGAAGCATGTTCTCACTACTCCGACCTTACTCCATGTAATATAAGTAATATAAGAAAATAATGTTTCAAAGTGATAAGTAGGTGAAATATCAATAATTTTATAGGACCTACTTAATTAGATAAATTATCCTTTAAGAAAAGTAATTAAAACAAATGTATCGGTGTTGTTTTTTAACTGCACAGTGAGTGATAAGTTAGGTCCCCGCAGTCCGTCGTGTCACAGTGACCTAGATTCTCACAGGATACCTATAAACTCAACAAGTGAGAAGACTTATTACGCGAAAAATTAAACGTCAAGTCGTAATATTTAGTAGTTAAACTTACGCAATCCAAGAGTTAGTTTTCAACCCTAGAGTTGGAAACATATACTATTAGTTAAAAATATCTGGGCCTTAATGTAACTAGTACTTTTGTAAACAGTAGATTTCGCGAACAAAAACTTAATTCAACGATCTTCGTTTTTAAATTTCAGACTACGATCTGACGTTTTGGTTCTTTCTATTTGTGTTTTCTTCAGAAAGATGTGTCAAATCATTGTCTGCAATTAAAAAACGAAGTATAGGCAGTTATTTTACCAAATTATATAATGATAGAGGTTTTATAGCATTTAGGTCTGTGATACCTACCCATAGGACCTCTATACCAAGTTTAACCAAGATCGGTTAAAAAAACAACCTGGAAATGTATTCCGTTTTTTAAATGTTTTTGAGAAACACCTTAAAACGCTGGGGCAAACGTGCTTTTTACAGGAAAAGTGACAAACCAACCAACCAACACACTGACAGAGGAAAGCATTATTTTGCCAGACTCAAAGCAGAAATACCTACTTCCCTCGCTTCGCTTCGCTTTCATGGTCAACGATTACAGTATAAATATTTTAATAGTATTGGACTATACTACCCAATTACTATTGACAACGTTATGATGTAAACTCTATTTTGTACGTAGTATATAAGTATTTTATTTCTATGGTATTATGAAGCTTGAGCCTCACGTAGTGAAAATTATCATAAACCCCAGATTTGACTTCTGTCGGTCGCTGTATACGTGCCCGAATCCGTGGGACTTAACTATAGTTTATTCATGAAATAATCCTTGATTTTTAGTTCGCATCTATACTGGTAGAAAAGAAAAGAGAGAAAAATAAATCCGGGTCGGAACTGCCTTGTTATTACCTCGTGAGTCGTAAGAAACAAATCACTTCTTGTGAACTAGAACTTCTTGTTTAGGTTAGCGTATCTACATCTTAGATCACATGGTCACTTACCATCTGATGAGAAAGTGTTTGACCACTTTCTATCTTTAGTAAGTTTTTTTAATTTCAGACTATAATCTGACGTCGTGGTTCTTCGTGATTGACATTTTTTCTGTAGGAATATGTGTCAAATCGTAGTCTACAATTAAAAAACGAAGTAAAGCTTCTTATCAATAGCATAAATAAATAAAAAATAGTAACCGTGTTTAGACACGTGGTTGCTCAGAAACTAAGTACAATAAAGCTAAATTTGACGATTAAGATTTAGTATTGAAACCTGAAAATATTTTAAAGGTCACTTTTTAGAGATCCGTACCCAATCTGTCTGTCACCAGGCTGTATCTCATGAACCGTCATAGCCAGACAGTTGAAATTTTCACATATGATGTATTTCTGTTGCCTCTGAATAAAAACAGAATAAAATAAATATTTGAATGGGTCTCCCATACAACAAACGTGATTTTTAAATCTCTACTTTCCTACGGGGCCGATACAAATCCGGTAAAACATCGAAATTCTACCTGCTAGTGTAATATATTACTATATTACGTAATGAATACCGATGTTTGCCAAATACTACCTGCACCTGTCTCGTAATAAAGGCTATCAAAAACAAGTTATAGGCGATTTTTCATACTGGAGTGTGCCAAATATCATTGAGTTTTGTGCCAACTAAACGTCTGATAGACATTAGCCAAATTGGTCAACCACGCAATCTACGAAAAGCAATGTTTTAGAAACATTTGACCTTCGTCCGATTTAGATTGAAATAGTTTGATTAAGTTATGTTTCTTCTCATTCTGCCGCAGGATCCTTCGTCACAAGTCGTATCGTGAACTGTGAATTATCCAATACATACCATGCCTATACAGATACCGCGTACAAATGTTCTCGTATTTTCTTTAAGAAAATAATATTTACGATATTAACATCGCTCTTGTGCTTCTTAAAATCACGTACAATGACCCAATTATGTGGCTACGAACCTTAAATCTTTTAACTGTCCATAATGATCAAACTATCGGCAGATAGTTCGATGGTTAAACTTTCAGTAGATAGTTTGATAGTTGAAAGTATCGACAGATAATTTGATCGGGTGAAATTCGGTAATCTAATTAAGTCGAGTCAAACCCCATAGAACTTAAAAAAACTTAATGGTTCAATGTTACTGGAAGAACAAGACAATTTTGGACTTCCCAAACGTCATTTTGCTACAGCTGAGAGAATTATATTCGGTAATAGCTGCGATGATATTCCAAGTTCGTTGGGTAATAGGTACTAAAGAAAAGTATTCTAAATATGACGAGAAACTTCAGAAATGCTGCTAAACCAAAGGAATTCTTTGTTCTCTCCAACAAAACGGGCGTTCACTTTTATGATTGTAAAGATTTCATAAAAGTTCGTTTAACAAAGATGTTTGAATAATGTTGTTAGCGAGATGTAAGAAGGAAACGAATGAATAAGAGAAACCACTTCAATTTGGGTAATTGTAATGACTTTAGTCTACATTTAATGATAAAAGACAACATTCAATGAGCAATGGCTTTCTTTGTGAATCGTACAAAACGTACACATACATTGCTATCTTAGAACTTACTCGTATTTCGTTTTAGTTCAGTTTGATGAAACAAATTCATGATTCTCACATAAATTTGTGCAACAGAGATATATCTAAGTAGAAGATAATGTTACTGGAGTAATATTTATCTATTTCAAGTGATCAAATTAGTAAGTACCTACCTACATCTTCAAAACTATTAATTTAAAAAATACCTAAAGATAAAAAATACGACAAAATACGTGAGAATGGAGGTAAAGTGACCTGCCTACCGCAGAAACGCCTACTACTCCACCATCTGACAGCTCAGTGTCATTTGGATTTTTTTAAATAAACACAAGTTTACTTTATTATATTTGTATCTGGATAAACGTATTTTAATGTATAGTACGTACGTATTATTTTATTTTCAAACTTTTGCGTTCAAGTGATTGGTAGATAAGTACCTAACTACCTTGGTGTACACGTGCGTATCTTTCACACGATATCAGTCGAGTCCAATATCAAAAAACTTTCCATAGCCGCATGTAAACTTTGATTGCATATTGAGATTTATTGTTCACACTTAGTTCTTTTAAAGGTAGGTCTTTATAAAATATATCAGTGTTTCAATTACGCAAAAACTATTAAACCGATTGCGATGAAAATACGTATGCAGATAGCTGGAGATCTGGTTTAACACATGGGCTACTTTATATATTCCCGCTTTACTTTATCTATATAAAAGAAAGTCGTGTTAGTTACACCATTTATAACTCAAGAACGGCTAAACCTTTTTTCTGAAAATTGGGGTAGCTTAGAACCAGGAGACGGACTTAGAATAATTTAAGGCGGAACAAAGTTCGCCGGGTCAGCTAGTATTTTTATATTTCCTTGGACTTATGCATAAGTCCCGATCGCGGACGAGGCTAGATGAACCTGAATAATTCGTTATTACATTTTAAAGAATACTATAAAACTATACCTACATTTTAAAGAATAGTATAGTAGGCGGCAGATTAGTTGAATCAAAATGGCGGATGCGCAAAAGTCGATTTTTCATAGAAAGCGCATGTAAAATGTACTGCGTGAACTTTCCCCTTCCACGCCTAAACTTTTCAACTTTCGTGCCGGTCACTATACCTACTATTAAAACTAAACTATCGACAGTTTCAAAATTAAAATTTAATCCCCTATCGATTCGTCCCAATAAAAACAACCACGAACTAATTCGATCGACTACCGGTGACTAATTACTTAGTTGTTTAATCCAACAGTTAACCTTAGTTTCCCTGTCTATTATTCACCGAGTTAGATTGGAAGCTAGAATAAGTAAATCATTCAGAACAAATCGGATAGTAGAGTAAACAGCTATAAATCATAGGGAACTTCAACTAATGCAGTGTCAGAGAGGTTGAGTTGAGATTATTACTAGCCTATTGAGATTGGAACTCAATGATATCATCAAAACAAGCTCCCCTATAGATCTTAATATAAGTTTTAAACTTTTTGTAGATATAAACAGTACCCTTTTTAATATCAGAAATGAGTCGAACCCGCAACCTTCTACATTGCAGCCTGGTATTTGGGCGATGCGCCACAGAGGACGTCTAATATTTGGAAAGAATATGGAAAAGCCAATTGTATTTTGTACTAGTTGCGACCCGCGGTTTCACCCGCGCAAGTCCCGATCCCGCGGTAATATCGGGATAAAAAGTAGCCTTAGTATGTGTTATTCCAGGTCTCCAGCTATCTACATACCGACTTTCATGGTAATCGGTTCAGCGGTTTTTACGTGATTGAGTGACAAAAACAAACAGACACATCATCATCATCCGAGCGTTGTTCCCGGTTGCATCTCTCTCGAGAGCCCGGGGTCCGCTTTCCTACTTTTACGTCTCCACTTCGCACGATCTTCGGCAAAACAAACAGACACATACATACTCACAAACTTTTAGCTTTATAATAATAGTAGGATTTCAAATAATAAACATTGAAATCAATATAACAATATCTATTTTACAAAATACAACTGCAACTGCATTGAAGATATGAAAATTGAAAACAAAATAACTTGAAACTATTGACAAGATCGACAAAATGCTCTCTATTTATTTATGTGGTTAAATAAGGTATTTCTAGAAAATACTATTATCTCGATAACTTCGAAATATAGGAGTCTCCAACGAAGATAACAATGATTAAATGTTCTAAAATAAGTATTTTCGTATAATATAAGAGATGGAAGCATTGCATCCGAGGTAATTGCAGACCATCTCTTAACTTCGTTTCTGTAATCGTATCAGACCCTCGGCTAAGAGCCCCTTCGCATCTCTATGTTCCTTAAATTTTATTTTCTTATATGTTCGACATAATATCTAGAATCGTTTAAATTATTTTAGAAAGATAGTGTGATCAGTTTCGAACTAATGATCTCATGTGTATAACGGGTATCAATAAATCACTGTACTTTGACACAGGAGTAGAGGTAAACCAACCGCATTTCTGAGCCTAGACACATGACAAAGGGAACAATCCGAATGTGTTTGATTCACAGAACACCTATGCCAAAGGCCGCCGATGTCATGTCTCTAGTTTGATTGTATTAGTCCTAAAGAAAGGCAGTAGTTCGGTTACGAACGGGGCTGTCAGTAAACCTTAACTATAAACTGCAGGTTTTTTACTAGACGCCACAAAAATATGCCAATTTTAAGTGCAATGAACATGTATGAGTGTCGTTTGTTGTTCGTTTGTCAGTGCGCAATCGAATGTTAACATTTATCTTAAAAACGGCTTTTTTTAAATGTTTGTGATTAATAGTCACAAACAAATGGTAATAATAACCACTGTAATTGGTTTATAAATAGTTGTTATGGTGAGTAGGTAGTTGATAGGTGAGTAGCCCAGGGGTGTGCAATAGACTTTTTTTTGCACAAAATCTATTGTTTCCTTTTATTATTTACTTCAAAAAATTTTAAGTTAGTTATAGTTTAAATTTACTTACACTCCCATCACGGTACACTAGTGTGGTACGTAGCTACACTAGGTACCTACTTCACACGCACTTACACTAAACCAGCTGATCACCGACCTGTCTGAGGTAGACCTATTCTGCATAACTCAGCGACATTTTGTTGATATTTGTGTAAATAGTTGTATTTTAGAATAAATTGGTAGTTATGATCTGTTTTTAGCTCTTAACACCCCGTGCTATAACACCCCCATTTATAGACGAGTAGAGTCATTACTTTGGCTAAAAGTAAAGACTGTCACATTTTCGCTGACGCTGAGTATCATTGATACTTACTCCAAGTAATTACTTTACTCGTTTAAAAAATCCAGTGTACGTTTGGAAGCATCTCCATCCACAGTAAATAAATAAAGTAAAGTTTTAGATTTTACTATATGTACTTAGTAGTGATGCGCCGAGTACCAGTTTTACCGAGTATCCGAGTACCGAGTATTACTCGGTTCAAAAATTACCGAGCCGAGTACTCGGCAGAGTTACTCGGTTCATTAAAATAAGCGCGAAAACAAGTTGCAACGCGACGCGCTTCAGGATTGATTATTGTAAACTAACATGCTTGGTTTTCTTTATTACTACCTGCACCCGCGGTTTTACCCGCTTATGTGCCGATAAAAAGTTCTTCAGCTCCGTACCTTTGTGTTAACTTTCATAAAAATTGTTCGAGCCGTTTGAGCGTGAAGGAGGAATAAACAAACACACAAACTTTCGCATTAAGTTACGAAGCCAAAGCTGTACCCAGATGAAATTAGATCGCGTTAAAATAACGTTATATATAATTTACAATATATATCCGAGTTACTCGACTCATAAACCGAGTACCGAGGCCGAGTACCAGTAGTAAAAAACTGCCGAGTATCCGAGTAACGAGTACTCGGCAGAGTACTCGGCGCATCTCTAGTACTTAGGTATTGTTTAGTCGTTAGAATCAAATTCACTATTGATTTCACGTAACGGAAACCATGGCATGATACAAGTACTTATACCTATGTATCAGAAAAGTTGACACAGAAAAAAGACGTTGACGAAACATCATCGAAACCTTGATTAAGTACCCACTCCTTGTGATTTTATGTGAGATTTATGAGCAAACTCATTGGTCCGATTAAACCACAGCTGTATCAGGTTCATACGGTACTCTTCTATTATAGAAAACTGGATTAAGTATCTTATTTAGTTTATTGGAATATATTATCCATTTATTTGCCTAGTCTAATTAATTACGTTAGGAATTAAATAATTTGATTTGATACTTCGTTAATTCACCTACATTTTTTTTCCTTATGATGTGGATACACAATGTACGAGTACTTATATTAGAAATTCAATATCGTTGGTGGATTATAATATGATATCCTAGGTAGATTATATTATAAATATTTCAGAAAGACCACTGTTATAAAAGGTTTGGTAACCAACATGGTTTTAATTTAACACAATTTGAATTTTAAGTAGGTATAACATAATTTTACTAACTTTTTTTAACTATAATTTTTGTAAGTTGCTTTTTAGGGTTACGTACCAAAAGAGTGAAATGGGACCCTATTACTAAAACTCCACTGTCCGTCTTTCTGTGACGCTGTATCTCATAAACTGTGCTAGCCAGAAAGATGAAATTTTTACAGCTGATGTATTTCTGTTGCCGCTAAAACTTGTGCTGTTACGCCAAATAGCCTTAACAAAATAAACTAAATATTTAAATGGGGCTTACATACAACATAGTTATTTTTGTGATATACTCGCACTTGGCCGGTTTTTATTATATTTGTACACAGGAAGAAACTTCAATTAATTAATTTGGTTCACGCAACCTTTATCCCTTTAGGTTCGAATAAATAAATCCTTATTTCTGTGAGCAAACACTTCTCTTGCCAGATTCCGTGGGACAACTTAATTGGCTATTTGTACTCGTATACCTGCAGATACTGAAACAATCTCAGTTAGTGACTGAAAGTTCGTGTTTGAATCATTTGAATATTGTTATGAAAATTCTCTCATATAAATTGGATGATTATCATTCTTTAGTGAAAATTTTGTTTTGAAAATTGCTGGTACTGTTGTTTTAATTGTGTGTCGTTTTTAACTGTTTCTAATGGTCAGTTTCTCGAGGTTTTAAAAATCCGTTAAATAAAATGTTTTACTTTATTATGACCGACATGTTCAGATCATGACAAAGGTTATTTTTTTAGGGTTCCTTACCTAAAGGTAAAAACGGGACCCTATTACTGAGACTTCGCTGTCTGTCCGTCCGTCCGTCCGTCCGTCCGTCTGTCCGTCTGTCCGTCTGTCCGTCTGTCCGTCTGTCCGTCTGTCCGTCTGTCACCAGGCTGTATCTCATGAACCGTAATAGCTAGAAGGTTGAAATTTTCACAGAAGATGTATTTCGGTTGCCGCTACAACAACAAATACAAAATAAAACAATTATTTAAAAGGGGCTCCCATACAACAAACGTGTTTCAAAAATAACAAGGAGTCAGGAACAGGGACAGGAGGACAAATCGAGTTGGTCATGGAATTCAAAATGGCTGCCCTATCTGTCAAATATACCAGTCTGCCTTACTTACCAAAGAGTTTCTCTTATGTTTCAGATTTTCTTTGTGCCAAGGTTTTTTTTTTGAGTGATTCGGTCGTTTGATGGGAGTAAGAATCGAAGATAAATATTTCATATTTTCCTATAAAATTTAAAAATTGGTTGTTGTAAACCATTTTTGGGTTCCGAATCCAATTGTGATAGTGGTACGGAACCCTTTATGCGCGAGTGTCGCACTTGCCCCGTTTTTTATTATTATAATAAAATAACACCTATTTTTTTTTAAATTGATAATGAAAAAAGATTATGAAATTTTTTCAGGACTTTTTGATAGAGGCAATGTAAAATTCTATACTTAGATTTTTTAAGTTGACGACTCTTAAACTGTCGATGAAAATCGATAGAATTCCATAGTGCTATTTATCAAAAAGTTTTGAAACTTTTTCCTAAAAAAGTGCTTAACGGTCGTTAAAATCGGTCGGTCGTCTTCGACAAACTGAGGGCAAGTAACTGAAACAGTGCAGATACGTTATAAAGATATACCTTCATACTTTTGAGTGACTTTTGACTTAATCACTTATTAAGATGAATAATTTCAAAGTTTCACACTAATTCAACGGCTATAATCACGACCGTTGAATTAGTGTGAAACTTTAATTTCACTGGAGTTGTTATTTTGTTAAAGTTTACCACAATATTAGAAAAGTTAAGTCAATCCCATCTTGTTCTAACAAGTTTTGCAATTCTGCTGAAAGTATTCTACAAAAAAATGACCGAAACAAGTTATAAATTATTGAAGTTTCTCGTAATTTAGTAAATTGTATTTATACTGCGTAAAGTAGTTTAGAAATACTTGTACTATACGCGAAACGTACTTACTTACTGGGGCTCTATTTGCTTTTTCGAACGAACAAACGATAATTTCACACGAACGATATTTTCTGCTACGACCCTACCATAACTCTTTTTCGGATCGGATAACTATCAAAGCTTCGAATTCATAGACAATCTAGAGACTACCGTCGATTCCATAGACCTCAAACAATTAAGAACGAGATAGAACCGTAGCATAAAATAGAGGAACGTTAAAACAAAATCATGAAATGGCTACCTACCGTATAAATTGAACGAATTGGATGCATTACTGTATTTCTATTCATATGTAAATTGTTTTTGTACCTAGGTAGGTATATCGTATTACTCTGTACTTAGTCGAATGTTGTCGTTGTTTAAAAACACGAAAGTGTCGTGTTTTTAAACAAACGTTACAGAATTTCGTAGCATCGTAGAACCTGAATGGATCAACTGTATTCGATTTTTATTTGACGTGTGTTTCTTACTGTCTGTACATAGTAGCACCCGAATTAAATGAAAGCTTTGATCAGTGAAAAATTAATAGAAAATAAGTTTTACTTATATTTGAAGATCAATATCTCAGTGCCCCTTGCACCATTTTAATGTTAAAAATTATTGCGAACTCTGACTTGACCCAGTGCAATGTCAACTCGCCTAAAACCTGGTTGAACAAATATTTCGGCCTATCTCTCTGGGTCTCGTCCCTTCGATCTTGCTTGTCACGGTATGTTAGCGGTATCTGCACGCGTGGTTTTGTTTGAATAAGTGACTTATTTAGAGTATTTGACACTATGTATGATGGAAATCGGTACAACCTAGCCGTTTGAAAGTTATGACAGTAGCTAAACTGAACAATCAAACAATTTACCAAACAATCACAGGTTAGCAGAAGTTAACAACAATCATTAGCAGAAACATAAATAAAAGGACCTACTAATAAAATAGTATAACTTTTATACCAAAAATACCCTAGTTTTAAAGAGCTGAAGTTCTTTACGCTAAAAGCTATCCTAAAGCAAAAATAAATCCCATATAAGAGAGTGTTAAGAAATATTGTCACGGCTATCGCAATAGACGTGCCAACCATTGCCTTAATCCTATGGATTACAAAATAAAAAGTTATAAGACTCGCTACGTGGACAGCTAGGTGCTGTCCTCGGCTTAAGGCTTGTTTATTTTGCTTTTTCGAATGAGTACAAATGCTTTTAGTAGAGATAATAAACTTTTACTTTGTAGATAAAGTCAGTCACACAGGGATGCAGAATAAATGGATTATTCGCGGAGTATCCCGCGATCTTCGAGTACCTACACACCGATTCTACTTTTTCATTTTCAATGACAATAATTTGAAGTGTAAAGTATAGTCTGGATAAAACCTTTAATCATAACTTTGGAGAGCGGTACCGTAAATGTAGGTGCACAGCCGATATGAGTTACTAAAGCTTTATAGTTACCATTCACCAGCTGATTGGTATACAAATTCTAATACAACTTAGCTGCCCGCTATTGACCTATTTTATGACAAAAGGCTTCAGACTTGTTGAATAAAAATTAAACGGTTCAACAATTATTATTGTTCGTAACTTAACACATTTCACAAGCTTAAGGAAAATTTTGCAAAATTATCACAACCTTTTTGAACCGTTTTCGAAAAGAAATTAAGCTGGGCTTAGGTATGTTTGAGACATTTAATTGAAGTATACGTGCCGAGTATGTTGGTAGGTCCCTAAAAATAATATTCACTTTATCTCAAAGGGGGCTGTCATAATAATGTTCAACTTTCAAGGATGTTTGAGAAAAAAGAGTAGGTGAATGGAAGTTCTATTATTTGTACCACTTCGTAATTATTGACGCAAATGGCGTCACAGCGTAATGTTACAATGTAGTAACTCATGCATGAGCTTTAACTATTTAACTAGTTCACAATTGACTGAACTAATTTCAAGACGTAGGAAGTGAACTTGTTAATTATACAAATAAGAACAGTTCTACACAAGTACCCACCCACACCGATTTTCAGGGTTCCGTATTAAAAAGGTAAAAAAAAGACCCTTTTACTCTACTGTCCGTCTGTCTGTCTTTCACCAAGCATGAATTAACCGTAATAGCTATAGACAGTTTAATTTTTCTCAAATAATGTAGGTATTTTTGTTTTGTCGCTTAAAACAACAACAAGATTTTTTGTGATAATAGAACCCTTCGTGCGCGAGTCTGACTTGCACTTGGCTGGTTTTAATTTTGTTTGCCATTTATATTCCTTAGTAAATTTATTAATAACTCAGTTATTTTCTCGATTTTATTAAACAATTGTTATCCTATTTTCACATGACATTCAGTTCTTTAAACTCTTCAAATTTCAGTTTCAGATTGAAATTACACAGCATTCAATGTCCACGTTTTATTTTACCAATTACAATGGACTAGGTCATCAAATAACAGCAATATCGATATTTTTTGCAATAAAAAATAGCAGAGAAGTTAGTCTACGATAACGACTAAAGAAAATACTACCTTGTTTCTCCTTGCAGTAATTATTCAGAGTCAGCCGCAAGCTTACTATTGTTACATCCGATTCCACTTAGCGGCCGTCGGTTGGTTTCATCGCAATTGTGTTCTAACTTTACATAGCGGTTATTGTTTTACAAGCAAATTTCCTTTTGCCTCATTTGAGATAAACACCTAAACAAACAACCAAATGAAAGCACCGCTCGGGTACCTACTTAAAGCAAACTAATATAATGTTAGGTAGGTATACCTATATAGTCACAACGTGAGCAAACACGAGGTAGGAACACCTACCTCACGTCTAAAATATGTAAGCGCCTAAAGACTGGACTTACGGGAAAACCTCTACCGAAACCACTGGCTGGATCTAAAGATATGTGATTTTTAGGGATATTCAGCTGTGTCATACATACCTTTACCATTAGGGAAGGATTATTTGATATTTATTAGGTACCTACTTTATTTCTGTTTGCAAATATTTTATACATAACTAAACCTTGACTAAAGTCCAATTTATTTATGTGAATAAGAGTTAAGTACTATCTATCTATATCTATTAATTCTTTAAAAAGCATACAAGGGGCTAGCTGTAGATATCTCTACTAGACTGAATATCCAAGAGCGGCACGGCTACTTGCTCTATAACATTAATCAGACATTTTCCCTACTCTAATCTTTATGGAATAAATAATGAAACAAGTATTATTACGGAAGAAAAACGATAATTAATCCTACTTTTAGTTGTTTGTTTAGTGGTTTGTGTGTCAATCACGCAAAAACGGCTGAACGAATTTGTCTAAAACACGGTAAACTTTTTAAACTAACACGATTGGAACTCATAATTTAAGAAAAATAAAGAGTAAAAGTCACGCGATTAAGACCCGGGAAAATTTAAAATTATGAAATACGGTACACAGGTAGTTTATACCTGTGGGACTATTCTCCAAGAAAAAACTACGAAGATCCGATGTAGAAACCTGTAAAGTTCCAGTCAACTTTTCTAAAACTACGTTGAAACCTGTTAAGTTAACTCGCTATTCTGCAAGCCAATGACGTCACACAAATATTACCAAGTTTTGTGGTAAAAACGGTGGTCAAAGGAAAACGAAAAAAATACGAATAACTCGCGAACCGTGTAGAATCCGGCCGGCCGCGGCGCGGCGTCTACACGGTTTTTTCTTAGAGAATAGCCCCGCTGGATTAATACATGAGTTTCTCGGTACAGCCACAGGAACGGAAACTATTGCGAGAGAAAACGCGGGGGTTCGTTTTGATACAAAATTACTAGTTAAGAAAAGGAATATAACAAAATATTTACAATATTTACAATTTACTCAGCTTACGTGATTTACTAAAAAATATAGCGACAGACACGTACTTTGGAATCTAGATCATGCGTCTCGAAGGTCGACATAATCCTTTGATGGAAATTATTAGACTTCAAAATCATACCTTTAGAAACACAACAGATACGAAATAAATAAGTACCTATGTACATATTAGGCGGGTACATACAATGCTGACAAGAATCTATAGGTAAGTACATAGATTGTAGATATTTATCATGAGGGCAATCTCGTGAACTGTTGAATCGACCATTGTTGCTGAATTTCATATGAGAACACTTTGCTTAACATGTTTCATTGTAAGTAACGTTCAACTTAATATCTTTTAGAAGTTTGAAAGGTGTGTTGGAGAATGTGCCTACTGATTTGTTCTCTTGCCAGATATTTTAAGAACCTTCGGCTCGAGTGATTTTACCTACAGGGAACTAATAATAGGCCTTGTCATCTATTTTTTTTAGATGTCTTATACAGCGCAAGCAACTTTTAACCAATGCTATTTGTGGTGCTGTAGTGCCCGGGACATTGTTAGGTGGAGTAGGCTTGCCCAGCACCTATACCACCCTCCCAGCCTAGTCACCCATGCCCAGAGGAAAGAACAGGTCAATACGTCTACAGGGAACTAATAATGTAGCTATTACCAATTAATTGGCAGGTAAGAATTTTTAATAAACTCAATTTATATCTACAAACGAAATTTATAAAGTTTTCTAGAAAGTTTCTTTGTCGTAATTAAATTATTTTTAATGTGATTTTAACAAAGTTCCTAATAAAACATCCACCTAATTAGGTATATGAATTTAGTGATCAAACGTAGTATACCTATTCTAGTTTAATATGAACAAGAGGGTGGTACCATATCATAGTCATCTATCTATATTGCATTATATTCGTACCTTTTTGTTATTGTGATATTGTAGGTACTTGTAAGATATATTTAGATAATAGATATACCGATATTTGATGTAGGCCAATTTATTAATTCTTTATTTTATAATTTAAACTTAATACAATGTTTATGAATAAATGTTAAGGGCTATATTGTAAAGATGGTCCGAATATTCATTTACTATTCGGCATAAACAAACATACTCAAAAGGCAAATTCATTTAGTCTTTTGAGATTTAATGATGTATATTTATCAGGAATACAACAGGTAGACTGTTTCTGTTGAAGAAGGCTTCTGCTTTTATTATAAACAGGAAATACTTATTTATTTGCTATTTGTGTAACGAATAGGCTCCAAAACTACTATCTAGTCTAATATATAAAATTTCCATGTCACAATGTTAATTACCGTACTCCTTCGAAACGGCGCGACCGATTTTTACCAAATTTTATATGCGTATTCAGTAGGTCTGAGAATCGGCTACTATCTATAATTTATAAGGCAAAACAACGTTTGCCGGGTCAGCTAGTATATCTACTATAAATATAAATATACTATATTATAAATACTAGCTATACATTATTGAAATGTAACAAAGGCTACTTTTGATCCCGATTATTCTACGGGATTGGGACTTACGCGGGTGAAACCGCCGCTCGCCGTTATGAATCCAATTCATCTGAATACTAATTAAACTCGAGTCAGATTACACAGCCAACAAATACTTATAACAAAGATTTGATTGACAAATATAATTTCTTCAGATTGAAATCGTACAGCCCAGGTAGATAACTAAATTAAATGTTGTCTTAATTTCACTCTGGCGCTAAATTTACCAAAAGCAATTAAACTTCAATTTTCAACGAGGTGAACCATATTTCAATTAATGTCCATTAAGCAACGCCTTTTAACTAATTTATTATTAACTTTTAATTTAGGAGTATGTTTTATATTCAGTTAAACTATGAAGTATTAAAAAAGCTTTTGACTTAAGCTTTTGATAGAGTCTTTTTGGGGTTCCGTACCCAGAGGGTAAAAACGAGACCGTATTACTGAGACTTCGCTGTCTGTCTGTCTGTCACCAGGCTGTAATACATGAACTTATGAACCGTGATAGCTAGACAGAGAAATTCTTAATTTCAACATAATAATATTATATGAATACTATATGTTGAAATTAAGAATGACGCAGCACGACCTGGGGATTTATTCTACAAAATGCCTCAAAGATGCCTCAGCCACGTTCTATTTTTTTCTAAATAAATGTAGCAATTGTTAGTAATTCTAATTATACAAGAAATCACTAACACTTCATATAACTTTATCTAAATCTTGCAAAATTATCATAAAATTCAAACAGTTTTCGGTTAAAAATTAACAGGGTATATTTGAGACATTTTAGTTTTATTAAGGGCCATATACTGAAAAACTGAAAATCCCTGTCGGGCTCATCGAAAATTGTTGATTATTTCATGACGGAATGTCGTAGAACTTTTTTTTGTGTACAGATTGTAGGCGACATTGTTTCCGATATTTTAGTGCAGTTTCCATACAAATATGTCGAAACGTATTGAAGCCTATCGACATTTTAGCCAAATCAGACATTTTTTGTCTAAAATTTGGA
Source organism: Idaea biselata (assembly GCA_958496205.1). Classification (NCBI taxonomy): domain Eukaryota; kingdom Metazoa; phylum Arthropoda; class Insecta; order Lepidoptera; family Geometridae; genus Idaea; species Idaea biselata. Next base: position 40,820,229 of record OY292394.1, on the reverse strand, counting down.
TAGGCTTTGCACCAATAGGAGGTTCTTGTCTTAAAACTACACCAAAATGTAGGAAACAATGTCACCTACAGTCTGTGCACAAAAAAAAGTTCTACGACATTCCGTCATGAAATAATCAACAATTTTCGATGAGCCCGACAGGGATTTTCGGTTTCAAGGTCGTTGGCGTTGATACTCCTCTTAAACTAGGTGCCCTGAGCGAGCCTGTACTAGCTTTGAAAGTTTTTGGAATAACACAATTTATTCCGTTATGTTTTCTGTAGCGTTAGAAGTTTAATCTTTTTGAATACATTTCAATAACAATATTGAATAATAATTGACCTTATTTGAATTTAGGATACCTGTTACAGATGCCTTACACATTTGAATAGGTACGCACGCACGCAGTAGGCACAGATTTTAGTTTGCTCTATCTGCGGTAGTTGAATAAGTAGGTATAGATAAATAAATATTGGAAGTATGCGTGTACTTATCGGTCGTAGGGTACCTCGTTTTATCATATTTGAAGAACACTACACTATTTTGTCCAAATAAATGTTTTCTTTCTTCCTTTCTTTGCCACAAGAATGTTCAAATAATGTCCCACTTTGTAAAAGTTGATTTTAGATTACAACTAGTAAGTTGTCGGAGACGGCTGTCGACTCATCTGTATTTTTTTAAATGTATGCAGACGACACCTTTTACTTGAATAAATACTTCTCTTTCACACTAATAATCTGTTTTTGATTTATCAAAAAATATTATTATGAAATAGATTATCAACATTGGCATTATTATAAGTAAACTGAAAAAAGATGAAGTCTTGGTAGTTTTGTAATAGTTGGCGTAAATTCTCTAGCACCTGTGACTTTTGTGTTGTAACATCTTAGCACAGGGACAAAATGGGTGTACAATCGAACTTTAAAAGACGGAAAATAGTCTTAATGCTGGCCCTAGAGTTTATTTTTCTTAAACCTAGATTATGGCTCTCCACTGGCGTAACGTGTGAAATCTATATGACCTAAATCTAAAGAACTTTAAACTAAAGAACTAAACTATAATTTAAAGCACTTACAACATACAAATATATTTAATTAAAATTATTAAACCGGACGAATTTTTTTAGAGTTTATTTAACAAGACGTATACTTTAATAAAGCATTTATTTTTTATGTAGGTAGCTCCTTACTTCATAAAGTTACTAAGTAAAATAATGAACACATTTATTTTTAGAATTGTAAGTAAGAAAAATTTGAAATACCAACCTATTTCAAAAGCCTTTATTTTATATACCTACTGGATAGATTAACAAGGAAAGTTGAACAACTCGACGATGACAGTTTCGTAACTTTATTTTTAGGTTTAACCAATTAAAACAATACTAAGCAAGAGATCAAAGTAATTATTTTATTTTTTACGTAACCATGAATATTTTTACGGCCTTGTCGAAAATATCGGCTTTAATATTTGCGATATCGGCCTACAATTACCAATATTATGCATGGAATATTGTAAAATTAAAATAATAAGCTAAGTTATCTATTATTATTATTTTTGCAAATTCTCACATATTATTAAAATTTTCCAAATAATATGCCAATAAATAAAGTCTTCAGTATTATAATGTTTCTAAATATCTTTTATGTTCTCTAATTTATAAACATGAAACTGATCAATTTAAATTCTGATTTATTACTTACATATTTAAAAATTGAATGTTCCTAATCATTTCAACTAGGTAAGCCGTATAATGTTTTACCGTATTTTTATTTAAACAGTTCTAATAGTTCAACAGCAGGAAACTATTGCTCTAGTATATAATCCGTACGTGACTATGGTAACAAATTAGAAAATAATAGAGCACTCACCTTTTCGATCCGCAAAGTTGTGTGCCGCCGCCAAAAACTTCAGAACAACTAACTGAAAGTTCGCTGCAAATGTTCAGAGGGATTCAAACACTTTTGACAATTTAGCAAGAGTACAAGCGTAGTTTAATTCACTTGGCTGTGCCCGAGGTGGTGTCTGCAGTTAATATGGTGCACGGGGTTCGGTTGCCAAGTTCGGTTCCTCTGTTTCAACGTTTGAGCGCGCTAACTTGTGTGCCGGGAGCTTCGGACTTCATGCTTTATATCTTGCAGAGAGCGATGCCTACGCGCATGCGCCATAACCATTCATGTCACTTTTTGAATGACCGCCTTCGCAACCATCGCCATCTCACATTTTTTCATCGAATTATTCCATAGCAAATTGTAAGTACACATGACACGTAATTACATGGCCGTGTACGTTTGAATACATGAAGGGACAACAAAGAGCTTTTAAAGATTCACGATTTATGAAAAAAATAAATCAGTCAGTCGCGTCAGTCGGACATCTGTCATTTACGATGACACACTTAACTAAAACCCATATTAGAATTAAAAACGGCAATATTCAGTTGTTTGTCTTTGAGGGGATGCAAAAATAACTAAGATATAGGAATTAAAATAAGTAAAACAAATGACATAAGTTGGAACCTTAAACTCTTCCTTGGTACCAAGTTGGTACCTTATTTAATGTCTTGGTAAAGCATACAAGTTTCCAAAGGGCGGAAATATTTCATAATTAACAACCAACAAACTTCTCTAAACGCGTAGTCGGGGCCACCATTATATGCACATTGACTAATCGGTGTATTAGCTCGGATATTATATAGGTACCTACTTTGTTCGCCTTTAATAGGGACCTACATGAAAGTATTGATAACAAACGTGATAAAAGTGATTTATACCTCGTACCAAGCGGCTTTAAAAGTTTCTAACCGAAGGAGCGATTTACGAGTATTCTCTGTTTCAAGTTCAAGGGTTAATATGTGAATGATATAAATAATCTAGAGCCATTTAGAGCCTTAAGTGTAACCTAATAGCTATTTAGTGGCCACACATTAGACTGGTTTGTCTGGCGGACGCTCAGACTTGATCCGACGCGACGGACACAGCCCCGGATCCGCCCTGGGTTTGTCCATGCACGTTTATACACATGCACCTGCACCGGTGCCCGCAGGGAAAATCACAGATAAACGACAGACGATCTATCAGTCATACAGACGAATACAAGTGCCATGTAGAGTAAGACAGTTGTTGGCAAGCATATAAGAGCGCCGCGAGGCGCACCGACTATTAGTTAAACTGTGATAATACGTGATGTGATCCGTAACATGTCCGCCGGACAAATCCGTTTAGTGTGTAGGCATCTGCCGCCGCCCTGCAGGATTAGTGTTGAATGATAGTGGTGAAGATAGCCGTGTAACCCCGGCTTAGCCGTGTAGCCCCGGCATAGAATAGGGCTACCTCATCTCTTCCCGTGGGTGTCGTAAAAGGCGACTAAGGGATCTGAGGGAGACCAGCAAACCTTAAGTTCTCTCCGCGCGGTGGCGGATAAACTGCTTGGTCCCTAGGAGGGTTGGTATCAGGCAGGCGGCCGGCCGTAAAAATATTGCCAAATCTATTTGCAGAAGGAATGTCAATGATGACTTACCTACTGCGCCGACCCCAAATTAATTTGTGCTCCCGAGAGGGATGCAACCGGGAACATCGCTCGGATGAGATTGAGATAGTCGTGAAGATAATAAAGCACGTTTACCTAGAAGATATCAGTTCAGATGTGGATTGTTGTAGACAGGAAGATGACAGCGGTCTCGGAATGGACTGATATGGGTGATTGATAAATGATAAGCCGCGGGTGCAACCTCCAACATAATAAACTAAATTAAAATTTACTTTTCAGTTCAACATTTTTGTAATAATAACTCCACAATATATCGTGTTTTTATTACCCGACCGCCTAACGAGGGTTATGGTTTATGCAATATCTTATTGAAATGAATATTTTTATCCTTTTATCACAAAAGCTTTGCCTGTTGAAATTTAATTTCATCAAGGTATTCCCATACCCACTACAAATAATAAAAATATTGTAAGCTAGGACTACTTAAAGTTTGATAACTTACTTAAAATTTTGTGATTTGCATATTTTATTTATTTATTTTTTAATTTGAACCTTTCTAGGTAAACGACTCTAAAATATATCTGCAGGGTCAATACTTTCATGGGCGACCCGCATAAAGCCGAACGTCCATAGCCAACTAAACTATATAAGTTAGTTTAGCCACAGATTGCTTATGTTTAGCTTAGCTTCGCATAGTCAGCTATTGAAATTGAAATCATTTATTTTCGGATTTACATCCATAGAGCTCACGAGTGAGCTATGCTTACTTGTTTTCAAAACGGGCGAGTTAAGCTAAACTAACACAGTTTAGTTGGCGGTGGACGTTTGGCTTTGGTGTGGAATTTTGCACTGTGGTGGGTGACGCTCACTGCTTTGAGATAAGGGTTTAGTAAACTTAAAATCCATGTCGGGTTCATCAAAAATTGTTGATTATTTCATGTGACGGAATGTTTTTGTTTTCTTTATGTGTATGAATTGTAGGTAATATTGATTTCTTTCAGACAAATATCCACATCCACAATTTCGAAGCACATCCACAATTTATCTTAAACCGTAATGTTTGTCTAAAATGTGGATAGGCTTTGAAAAAAAAAAATTAATTTGAAATTACACCAAAATGTAGTAATCAATGACACCTACAATTCTACAATCCATACCTACACACAAAAAAATTCATCAACTTTCCGTAATGAAATAATCAACAATTTTCGATAAACCCGACAGGGATTTATGAGTTTAGCTCATATACCCTAACTCATGTACCCCTCAAATAAATTGCTTGAAATTAATTACGTCGTATCATAAGATATTACCAGCCTAGTTGCTGAATAGCACCTACTTAGTGCCACCGTGTAGAACGCTCTACGAATGAAATATTTTAAAGAAACAATACTTCTGCAAAATCATAACGCACGATAGACGCAGGGCTGGATTCGAACCAGCATCTTACTATGCCTAAGTTGTAATAGATGAAGCAACGCTTGCGTATGAGTCACCGACGCCGGTAGACTAATTGGTTCAAGTCGTTCGTTTCATTGTTTGAGTAAGATGCTGGTTCGAATCCAGCCCTGCGTCTATCGTGCGTTGTGTTTTTGTAGAAGTATTGTTTCTTTAAAATATTTCTAAGAAAGCCCAGTGCAGGGCAAGCACTCAAAATAGAATATCGCTCTACAAATGTTTTAATATTGTATTATTTTTCTTTAAACTTCATTATGTGAAGACTGGTAGAGTAGGTAGGTAGAGTAGCTATAAGCTTCAAGTTATACTAACGTTTAAGTTTACAGCCCTTTACACAGAGCCCTCGCCGCTCCGGCCAATGAAAACGTTCATAAACGTAAACATTGAATACACCAGTTTATTAATTTAATTATTATTACAGTTTTAACAACGCTCGAGTAGATACGTGCTATGCTAATAAGATATTATTTCAGTACTTTAGCTTATTGCTAAAGATATTTACATTTAAATACTAAATATAAATGTTGCACGACGTTACACAGAGCGCAATCTAGCCCCAAACTAAGCACTAGGCTTGTACTGTGGGTACTAGACTGCGGATATACTACATATTTACCTTTTTTTTTGTAAATACATACTTATGATACAAAGAAAACACCCACAAGAAATTAATATTTATATCCATTTTTTAATTTTCAGCTTTTTTGCTTAGGTTTGTAGTAGGTGATTATTGGTGATGTGATGGGATGAGCGAGTTAAAAAATAAGGTAGATAGGTAGGATGATATTAAGATATGAGATGTAGCACGCTAATGCTTTGTTGGTTACGACTGAACGTAGGAAGACAGCTGTGGAACACATACCTACTGTGCGATCCAGGACCGGAAGTTATTGCCACATAAAGCTACCGCGTCCGGTACGCGGTATCTTTACGGATCCGCTCTCGTGTGTGTGTTCTTTATGTGATAAGCCCCAATAGATAGAAAGTTGATTTCATTTTCTTTTGTGTAGGTAATTATAGGTTTAACACTACCTAGATATTTATATTTTATTTTTAAGTGCTTAAGCCTGCACTGGGCTTTCTTAGAAATATTTTAAAGAAACAATACTTCCGCAAAAACTTAACGCATGATCGACGGAGAGCGGGATTCGAGCCAACAACGCATCTTTACTCAATCCGGAAGCACTGACTTGCGTCGGTGACTCATACGTCGAATCTAAGCATCCGTATTGTTCTATATAACACAACTTAGGCATGTTTCCGCACCGCTCCCGCTCTCCGTCGATCATGCGTTGTATTTTTGCAGAAGTATTGTTCCTGCAAAATATTTCTAACACCTAGCTAGGTTGACTAGATGCATTTGTTGAACATATAGTAGTCAAGATCATTTCCATGAGGTTTTTACTCCGACTAGAATCAATCAATCGATCATTGACAGTAGACAATGACCTTTCGAGGCCTTACCTACTCGTGGTTTTGTTTAGATCTAGATAAGTCATAGGTACGTAACGTATGTTATGTTTCCTGAAGTAGGATTTTGGTTTTTAAATCATTGTCTTATCCCTTTCAAAAGACATCAACGAATTCAAGTGACTCGAACATACATATCTAGGTACTTCGTTTTTAGAGTTCCGTACTCAAAGGGGTAAACACGGTCCCTATTACTGTTTATTTGTAGACTACGTTGTAACTGTATCCTATTTTGTAACACCACTCAATGTACCATATTTCATGCAAATAAATGATTCTGATTCTTCTATGAATCTATAGGAGCCGAAGGCGACGATTCCCATGTCTCTAGATTCTTCTGATATGATTTGACACATCTTTCTGAACAAAAAATGTCAAATACAAGGTACCAAAACGTCAGATTATAGTCTGAAATTTAAAAAAACGTACTATGTACAATTACCTATATTTACCTATATACCTTGCTACCTAATTAGTTATGAATGTCCAGGAGTTATTTTAGATTAAACTTTCGGAACGTGACGGATGTGACTGGGGGCAGGTGAAGACTTGAATAACTCATCATTAGTTATCCTCATTTAAATTCAACAAACATAACATACCTTTGGTTCAATTTAAATAACCACTATTTAAAATGAAAAAAAAAAGTATGTATTAAGTGGCGGTATTAACGAAAGTTACAAAGTGACTCCCGGTCCAAAAGGATCCCTGAACTAAGATGAATAGGTACATATACTATTATGATGTATGCCGTAAAGCTCAAAATACATGAACAACTTATAGCTAGAGTCTAGTAGAGCACACATGCAGCAAACATAATATACAAAAATTAAATGCACACTTCGAAAATTTATTTATATGTGAGCTGTAGGTATGCTCTAGCTATAGAACTCATCTAAGTGTCGTCATGTATTTTGAGCTTTACCTCATTGACTGCAGCACGACGCTAGGACAACGAAAATCTAATTATTTGTACTTAGGCACCTACTATTTTAATTTGATAAAGCACGAAATTCTAAAAACTCTAACGTTCTATATGTAGTTATAGGTTGTAGGTACAACCTACTCACTATTGTTGTACTTACCGAGGTACCACTTATTTTTGCAATTTGAAAATACGGTACATTTAATTAAAAATATAGTTTTTCTAATATTAAGTTAATTTAAATTGAAAAGATATTTAAGTAAATACAAACACTAGTACATGTAGTATGTACTAGTGTACCTAGGTGAAAGATAATGTATTATGTTTTTCTCTGTAGTAGGCGCCTAATTTTAAGTAGGTGTGTATAAGTAAGTAGGTACCTACCACAGCACGTTTACCTAATTCGATATAACAGAAGATATGTAATTAATATCCTGTCCCTGAATTGTTTATGAGGTGGCAAGTAACTAAGACATCAATTAATATTTTTATTGAAGCCCGCCGACGACTCATACATATTAAAATCCTCTCAGAATTGATCTTTCTTTATGTCATTTTTATCCGAAGATAGCAATTAATCCCTACGGAAATTTCCTTTTCGTTTGTAATTCGTTTTCGTAGTAATGAGTAAAATCAATTTGATGTTGGATGGTCAAAGAGATCGCAAATCTGGTGACTAAGCACCTATCATGCGGGAAACGATTGTTCACATATGTAGGTACTTACCTTAGAAGCTCGACGTCGGAGATAGGTCGATTATTGTGCATTTCGTCTGATCCAATTTATGGTAGCCAAATAGACTGATGAAATTCACCTGTAAAAAAGTTTCAGGAGCCTCAGTCGTACGTAAATAGAAAGCTTTTTGAATTCAACTTGTGGCATGTAATGCGACAACGAGCACCGCATCGATAACGGGCGACTTGCGGGTTCAAATAGATAGGTACCTACATCAGGTAATATTTTAACCCAATTTCATATTGAAATTATGTAACATGGAAAGGCATCTTACGTAAAAATGTCCTAATTTAAGTGATGGATGTCTATCTACGTCTACACTAATATTATAAAGAGGAAAGATTTGTATTTTTGTGTGCGTGTGGGTGTGTGTGTCTGTATGTTTGTAATGAATAGACTATGACAGTGAATAAACTCACAAACTACTGTATCTATTTACTACTTTTGATTATCGGGACTTACGCGGGTGAAACCGCGGAACTCGTATAAGACCAGTAGTTTTAGATCTGCGTTTTTTGATTTTTAATGGCTTCAAAAAGTGAGCGTAAGTTTGAAGCAAGAGTGATATGTTCTTATAGCGATTATGACACCTTTCGAATTTTATTGTCAAAATTATTTAACCATATTGTTAAACAAGGCGCTTCTAGATTACATTTCTCTTGTACTACCTATAATGTTTTGTGATAAAATAATATACAAATAACCGACTCTTCTAATTCGGTCCTGAAAAACATTTATTTCACTGTTTCATTATTAATACGAAAAGACCTATTTAAATATGTAAATACGACGCGGCGCTTACAAATCATAAAATGTAATTAATTATGTTAGAAATATTTTAAAATATCCGTTACATAATAAAAAGATTCACCGTAACACCGAGATATGTGAACGTTTGTCTTTCTAATGGTGCTTCCTTTATTTATTTTGTTTGTTTATCTTTCAAATCAGCTTTAATTATTTTATCTGAAACACAAAGGAAGATGATCGCCTGGTGTTATTTACATGAAGGAGAATTATGTTAATTCTTCTCAGTCGTGAAAATTTTGAAAAGAATAAGTAATTTGCTTTGGTCTTTCCTCAGCAATGTTTTGCCATAGTTAACAATGACAGAATGAATAATAAAGCAATTTTCTGCTTGTGGAATTATTAAGGCAGGTGATTTAAATAAGTTGGTACTTAAGTACCTATCCCTTCTTGCAGCCCCCGCTCGGTCAGAGTGCCAATGGTTTTATGTACATTTGTGAAAATATATCTAATAGGTACTTGTACTATTTATGTATTCTGTGCTTGTACCTACTATTTATGTATTCTGTGGCCCTACTAAGGAAATGTCCAAACTCTATGGTCCGTTCACACAGACCGGCTCGGAGAGAAGAGCAGATTTTTTATCACGTTTGAAACAGAGTTTTGAATTATTGTAATAAGGTTTATTCTTACATGACACTTATTTTATTATTGAGATTGCTTGAAAGCAAACCTTGAAAAAAGTGACATGTAAAAATAAACCTTATTACAATATCTCAAAACTTTATTTAAAACGTGCTAAAAAAATGTTCTCTCTCCTCTCCGAGCCGGTCTGTGTGAACGGAACCTACCTATGTCGTATTTATAAAATAGGTACTCTTAGATATCCTTAATCAACCTTAAGATAAAATATTCGTTTACATCAAAGTCAAATAGTAGCGACACGCTTATAATCAAAGTCACATTCAAAGAGTAGTATAATAGTACGGGTCACATTCTAAACTTGTAGAAAATTGCCCCACAAATAACATGGAAATAACATCCACAAACTCCTCCAAAAGATACTAACGCATTCAAAGTCCGTCGACCCATCAAAACAATAGTGTAATGAGATAAAACTGCGTCTTTCAGTTCATACGGTAACAAGATATCTATTATTATTTTTTGCCCAAATCACAAAAGATCACCTATAGTTACCTGTTCGAAGCTTGATCTCTTTGATACAATAATAGTATCAGTGAAGCCTAGTAGTTTAACTACAGGCAGGTTCAAAAGCAGTTGAGCAATTTTTATCCGATAAAAACTTTGTGGACCTATTTCCTTTCTTCCCTATATGTATACAAGGGCAGTGGGAGCTTTCACATCAATTTCATTCAGGCTACCTACCACTGGATCACAGACTCTTTTCCATTACTGGACTCGTGACTGGTCCTATCAAGAAAGAAAGATCCGTAGCAATGACAGAACCAAGAACTTTAACCTTTGGATTCCGAACCAATTCGAACTTGACTGCTCCTAAAATCCAGTTAATATTCAGTACATTTTTTCTAAAGGGCATACGTATTTGAATGGAGCACGTGTGACTGGTTTACCCTGGTTGAACGTTTGACCACTATCTCACCTGATGGTAAGTAATGATATGGTCTAAGATAAAGCACGCTGATCTAGAAGAAGGAAGACAATAGTAGAACAAGATCCAACCCGTTTTCCTTAGTAGCTGCACTGGTCTAGGTATCGGAACACGGACGAGTCCGCTTGGCTCTTCAACTTAGGCCGGTAGGTGGTAACAATAAGCCTCGGCCGAAGCCTTCCATCAAAAAAAATGTATACAGTACCTACATAATGTTGTAATGTAGGTATTTTATGCATCCAGTTCAATAGCGACCTCTCTCCTTCCAGTAATTTTTCGAAGGCTCTACAATTAACGGATAACGAGAAAATTAACATTTAAATTGTGAACGCCGCTGCCTTTTTGGATCATGTTCCATTCGTAACAACAGCGTCCAACCCACTGGAAAATCACAGTTTGAACCGTGACATCCAATCAACCATATGACGAGATCTTAATAGGATATTATAATTTCCCACGACCTACTAACGAATGCGTTAAATTAAACGCACGTTCGAGTACCCTCAAACCAATTTGTCTGTGCAGATGGATTTTATGCGATACTTGTAAAAGTGTTAACGTCAGCGCCACTATCAACTGAACAAGTAAGTTTGTCGGACTTCAAATGAAGCCATGTTCAGCTTACCCTAAAACTGACACCTCAATTACCTACAGACAGGCTATGATGACAAAAAAACGACTATTGAGAGTCCGAGCCCTAATGAGAGTAGCTATGGATGGATAGATTAGAACCAGCCCCGGAATTTCAATCCGTAAATCGAAAGCCTTGAAAATGACAAAAATTCAGGTTAACTTTGCTTTGCGCTTTACTTTGCTTGATATTCCACTGATACGTGCTAATTACCTAGTATGTTTGTTGGTACCTGGCAATAGGCTGATTTTTCAACAATCATCATTACAAAACTCTGTATTGGGATGTAGGTACATGTTCTACGATTTCATCAAAAAATATTAATAAAATAGGTAGGTTTGGTTGAATACCTATAACTATTAAATCTTTTTATCAAATTATACATATCGCTGTCCATAATATATGTCTGTCTGTTTAACCGCTAACTCCTCTTAAACCACGCAACGGAATGTGAGGCAGCTTTTTCTAACATTTAGAGAAATTCTACTCCTTCACGCAATAACCGCTCAACCGATTGTGATGAAATTCGTTATGGAAGTAGATATAACACATACTACTTTTTATCCTGATATTCTTGCCGGATCGGGATAAAAAGTTCTAGTAAATATATAACATTAGCAAAGTCTACTTACTCTTTCTCCGTTCTCCATATTTTCTCTAATGTTTTTATCCAGGGAGGAAACAGTCGACTAGGTTAGTAGGGTTGTATGGAGAAAAGAGAGGTAAACTTTCCCCTTAACATTCTTTGCGCAGATTGTTCCAAAAGTGAGGGGTATACCTTCTCTTAGCAGATTTACTAGTTAAACTGTATAATGTTTGTTACAGATATTAAAATAAAAACAAAGCTATTATTGGCAAAACTCAAAATGAAACTATTTATGATGAAACCCACAAAGACGTCACCTAAGCTAGATGTCGCAATGGCTATGAATGAACTGAATGCCCTGTCTGGTTGGCTAATCTTTGCTACACTAGCTTTAGTCTGCGTCGTACTGTATTCATATCCCCAAAAGGATTGGAGGCTCCTCATAGGCCCTGAAGAAATAGACCTTGGATCTATCCGTATGCCATTACATCATAGAAAAAAACTATTACATTCTCGTACTATATGATGTCAGTTGCCTGTCTATACCTAACCAAAAACTAAACCGTAACTGTTTCTAAATACGCCTCAAGTACGTCTTCTCACGCCTGTGTTTAAGTAGATAAATGTTGTGCTCATATTTGATAAACGTACTGGCATTGGCAATGTTAATACATATTTATTTCTAAAACCCTTTAAATCCGATCAAATCCGATGGTAAAATTGTTATTGTCGATCTTTGAGGCGCGTCAGGATAACGGCTGACTGCTGTGATATGTTGCAGGTTCAATTCCGGCGGGAATATTTGTGTTTAATAAATATTTGTTTATTATCTGGTAATTCATACATTAGGTACATAATATGTTTTTAGAAAATTAAGTATTTAGGTCGTATTTCCATTGTCTAGTCTAGTAGGTAGGTACACATAGTTTAGCTTGGTTGCTTAGTTTGGGGCTAGACGCTCGTGCTGTGGGAATCGTCCTATATACATATTTATTATATTTATAAGTATTATATCCGTTGTCTAGTCACCGTAACACAAGCTTAGTCGCTTACCACGGGGCTAGATGGCGCTGTGTGTTGTTCACAGAATTTATTTTATTTATTTGTTAATATTTATTGTTGGGTCAAACGTTTTAAGCTGATGACCCATATCTTTCAAGTTAGTGAAGCATGCGTAATTGCTTTCTTTACTGCTGTGTACGCTAGTTAATGCTAGTCCAAATAGCATATTGTTCTCTACCAACAAGTCGCCTACTTTTACTGGACAATGACCCTCAACCTTCACACATATAACACTGTTCATACTTGTATTCTCTGCATTGTGTCCCTCGGCCCTGAGGATATTACTGGCGAGTGTACCATTACTATCATCACCAACAAGAGCGACGTACTGTCGAGATAGTCTCTCGAACTGTTTGTAATTTACAGATCTACCCATTATAAACAATTTACAGCTCAAACTGATATGGTGTCCAATAGACAGCGTTTTAATGCAATTTTTCTTGTCTTCGTAACTTGAAAGAAGCACCAACTCTTTACTCTGGGGTCTGCCGGGATAAATATGTTTTACGGAATCGACAGCAAAACCTTTTTTGCATTGCGGGCTGAAAATAAATTCCTGTTTAGTCATATTTAACTCCAGACAGAGGGTCATTTGCACACTCTATTGCCTAATAAATTCCATGCTTAAGGCCTGAGAGTACCTACTTGAAGCTGAAGCCTCTGCGCGGGGGCATATAAGCCGGCAACCCTCCGCTTCACGCAGTGCCAGCACCAATGAAACTTGCTACTAAAGGTAGATCTGTTGTAAGCCATATAATAACAGACCTACTTTAGGGTCAATAGGCACTTGTACGGATCTTGCATTTACTTCCTTTGCAATACGATTAATGCCAAAAAAAGAATGTCGGAAGCATATCCTATATATCCTCTTAAATTGGATTTAAGCCAGTCTGCTTCCGATTGTAACGATTAAACGATGCACCGATCGAACCGTATGGAACAAATCGGTTGAATAAATCGTTTTAGCACTGTTGAAATACGTAGATAAACCGTAGAAATGATGTCCCAGTAAGTTGTGAAATGGTGTCACGCTTCGTTTCCATACATTATCAGGTGGAAACAGTATCTATTTAGACATCTTGGTCTGTGGTTGAAAGTCTACAAGCGACTCAAGCAAATATTTTGCCCACTGAGTCTGTAAATATGGAGTCGACTGTCGTGCCTACACAAAACTACGTAGATACATAGATTGTATACCCGAGATTTGGTAACCTTTTAGGTGGGTAGGTGGGTTCATAATAAATGTAAACAAAGCTTCTTACTCGGAAAGACTTCCTAACTGTATTCGTATGGGCCCCGCCTTAATACACACTCCATCAGCCAAAAATGATTTAGGGCTAAGAACCGCCGCGAGACAGAGTAGCTCTTTAGACGCCAACGAATGAATCCTCGCGACATAAGGATAATCAGTTGGTTTTGCTCTATAGCAGCTTGTTTCAAAGTGTTTTGCGTTGCTGTCGTTGTTAAATCCACTAAAATACATCACGTAGTTATTTATCACACATGCCATGATAACAGCGAATATTACGACGAGCAAAGCAACTATGCCGAACTTGCTTCTATTAGAACGATTGTCCCATGGAATGTTTACAAAGTTATATTGGTGCTCTAATTTTGATGGATCATCTTCGTGTTCTATTATGATTTCATTGGCACCGATATTATCGTTCATAGTGTAAAAATAATAAGTAGGTAATTGTAAAAACGAACGTCATTTATGTACACCTACTGATGGGTAGGTAACTGATTATTTATTGATAGGTACTCTAGGTAGGCAGGTACACTTATATTGATCTAGTAGGTCGTGTCCCCGAGTCTTCAGATTACTGAGAGATACTACATCGCATCCGTACCTTTAGGACTATTCCAAAGGGAGACAGATAATTTGATGGTTCATAACATCACATTAAGCAAAACATCACTATCGTTGCGTTTTATTAGGTACCTCTAGGTAAGCTACACCACCACACGAAAAGAAGAACCAACCAGTCACAGGTGAATATAAAACAAGGCTAGAGAACGAATATCAAACGTGATTTTTATTTTCTTACGTAACCCAGAACTTTCGATCAAAGGTGAGAAGGTGACAGGCACCAAAAATCACAATCTTCTGAACTTCTTATTGTAAATGCTAAATCAAGGATGTAAGTTTATTGAACCCAATTTATTTTCACAACAAACAATTAAAAAAGAAATACAAAAAGATGTAAGTATGTAGGTAGGTTTGCATTATCAATTTATCATGCTTTGTATTACAAAGCGGGCATATTCCACAAATCCCCTTACATAATCCCCTGCCCAGGGGATTTGTAGACTTTTTGTCCACAAATCCCCTGGCAAACCCGTCGTATTGCCGCCAGGGGATTTGTGGACAACAAGTCTACAAATCCCCTTACCGATATTTAAAATCCGTATAAGTCTATAAATATAATACAATATTAACAAAATTAAAATAAAATAATTAAAGTTTCGAAAGAAACGAAGTACATTATGCGTGTGGCGTATAAATAAACTATCTACGCCCGCGGTATTTTTCTTTTATTATTAAATTAAAACTTAAAAATCATGATTTTATTTTACATAGCATTAAAAACCACTAAGGTTTGTAGTATGCTAATACTGTAATCTGCGAAGATGTTACAAATAAAGAAATAAATACCAAATGCGGAAGAAACAAAGTTAGATTATGATTGGTACGCGTAAGATGCACATCTATCAAACCAATCGAAAAATAAGAAACCAGCAACACAGGTACTTTCTTCAATAATAAAATAAGACAGTTGTTAAATAGTGAACCTAAATGTCAAAGCCTTCTTAATAATACTACAGGTGGATTTGGGTAGATACAAAAAACAGGTCTTAGTCCATTTATGATAAAAACGATTTCAAGTTATAAAGGTTGCGTATACCAGTTAGGTAATGCAATTTTAGTTAAATATTCTTCTAGGTTAGACTTTCGCGTAATTAAGACGCGAAATTATATGTGCACTGGTCCTCTGTCCGTACACATTGACGATGAAAGAATTGAGCGTTGTGCACAATCAACACTGAGCGGCCGACCGAGTCCATACACGGACACTCGCGTAGGTCCCGTCCCCGCGGGAATATCACGATAAAATGTACAAAAAGTATTCCAGGTTTTCAGCTACCTATATTTCAAGTTTCATTGCAATCGGTTCAGTAGTTTTTGCGTGGCAGTGTAACAAATTTACATACCTACACATACACTTGCAAACTTTCGCGTTTTTAATAATAGTAAGATGTACATTGGGCATGAGCATTGTCCTATGGTATTATTATTTGTGAGAAGTTAGTTGTTATCGAACTAGGCGAAAATTTTAGTTTGTTGCAATTCGCCCTCAATGCGCCTAACAATAAATTCCATAATCCAAAATCGGTTTTCAAAGGGTTGTTATTGTTCTAAGTATTGTAAGGAAATTTGCATTTTTTATCAGTGTGTTATTACCTGTTTCCGAATACGGTGCATTTTTGCGACTCTTTAAATTAATTAATATGGCTGGTAGTTCAAGTGGTGCTAGTGGCATTACACATTACAAAAAATAAAGCTACGGTACTTCTACATGCTACATGAAGACTGAGGCTATGTAAGACACTGTTTTTATATGATTAAAAAAAGGATAATATAATTTGAAATTAAGGGGATTTGTAGACTATTTGTCCACAAATCCCCTGAGTAATCCGCCGTATCGCCGCCAGGGGATTTGTGGACAAATAGTCTACTAATCCCCTGGGCAGGGGATCATGTAAGGGGATTTGTGGAATATGCCACAAAGCGAGGGCGGGTAGGCCTATACCTACAGGTACATCGATTGCGATCAAATTTGGGTTAGGGTGTAGTAAAGAGTAACTTTTTTTTTTCCTAATTTTTTTTATTGGAAATGGGTATTAATATTCATGAAACGCAAAGATATATATTTTTTTTTGAAAATTGAAATGTTTTTTTTTTTTTTCAAAAAAAAAAAAATCGAGTGGTAGTGGTATTCTATTGAGCTCCACTTTTTATGATGCCAATCGATTGAGAAGAGCTCCAGGAACAATGTTTCCATAGACAATTTTTTTGTCAAACCTCATCACGTACGAGTACAGGGGCTATAAAGTACTGCTGACACTTGGAAAAAATTTTTACTTGAACTTCGAAAAAAATATACGGATCACCCCGACTTGGATAGGTTAGGTTAATGTTAGAACATGATTACGCGCAGCGCTTTGGCGAGCGAGCGAAGCGAGCGTGCCGCTGCAGCGGGCGCCAAAGCGCCTAATTCTATCTATAAAGTCCCTGTAGTCGCACGTGATGAGGTTTAACAAAAAAACTGTCTATGGAAACATTGTTCCTGGAGCTCTTCTCAATCGATTGGCATCATAAAAAGTGGGGGTTAATAGAATACCACTACCATTCAAAAAAAAACTAAGTTTTTTTTACTATTATTTTTTTCGAAAATTCATCGAAAAAAATATACGGATCACCCCGACTTGGATAGGTTAGGTTAATGTTAGAACATGATTACGCGCAGCGCTTTGGCGAGCGAGCGAAGCGAGCGTGCCGCGGCAGCGGTCGCCAAAGCGCCTAATTCTATCTATAAAGTTCCTGTAGTCGCACGTGATGAGGTTTGACAAAAAAAACTGTCTATGGAAACATTGTTCCTGGAGCTCTTCTCAATCGATTGGCATCATAAAAAGTGGGGGTCAATAGAATACCACTACCATTTAAAAAAAACTAAGTTTTTTTTACTATTATTTTTTTCGAAAATTTAAAAAAAAAGTTAAAGTTCTTTACGTTTCCTATGTTTTTCTACCATATTCCATAAAAAAAATTCAATGTTTTTCATTGGTACACCCCGACCCAAATTTGAATATAGGTACCTAATATTCATCCGTGCTAAGCATCAATGTGTTAAGCAAGGTCACTTACAAGCGTTTCGGTCAGAAACATAAAATCGGAAGATATCTCCAAAAGTAGATGTTTGTTCTCCGTCTTGCTCTTCGCGCCGCGCACGACGTTGTCGAATTCGGACTAAAAGTCTTTGAAGAATCCCTTTTTTTTCGTAAAGTGGTGTGTAGAGTTTTCAGGTCGCCCTGGCCTCTAACTTGACGTAACGACTGCTATCAGAGATAACAACCGAAACCAACCGCTTAACGTGCCTTCCAAAGCACGGAGGAGCTCGAGAAAGTAATTTTTTGCCACACAAATTATTAGTCATAGTCACCCAACCAAGTAAAGACCGCGCCAAGCGTTGCTTAACCGGCACGATCGTTCATGATCGCTCCTCAAGAACTCCTCCTGAAGAAAGAACCCCGCAAGACACAAACAGATCAAAACGCGGGGCGCAGCTATATTATATCCGATTCCGTTACACTCATAATAAAAATAGGTCCAGTCTGCCTAAGTAAGGTTCATGTATAGTACAGTCTCAGGGTACAGCCACAGATACAGCTGAGGGGCAGGTACCTACAGTAAGATCCACTTGTGGATCCTCGTTGGTGAATCAATAGTGCAATGAGCCATAGACAATGAGTTAAAGTGGGTTATGTATGGACTGTATGGTAGATATATGAATATATGCCACTCTGCTCAACAAAAATGTGGCCATAGATACGAGAAGCATCACCCACGGGTAAATTAGATTCGATTTGTATTACCCAAGTGGGTACTCCAATTCATGAAATCACTAAGTCCATTTTTTACGGTTTTTAGTTAGCAACACTGGCTTGTTCATTTTTTTATTCTCTTTCGAATGGTATATTCGAGGTTCTTGGGAAATATCTCTAAGTCACATTTTCAAACTACTAAAAAATAAAAAATAACGAATCTTCAATTCATAAAAACCTTATGTCCAAGAAATCACTAAGTCAACGTACTTTTTTGAAACGTACTTTATTTCAATAAGTACTTAGTACATAATGAAATTAATTAACCCAGATATAGCGACAGGCCACTACTACAACGCCGCAAAATCCGCAAAGTGCGTTTCGAACTCGTGCACGAAGGGTGCCGTACCGCGTACCGATTTTTTACAGCAGTTTTTTTCATAACATTTTGGCGGTAAATCTTTTTTCGTAAAATCAAACCGGAAGTGGCGAGAAGCATTGCAGCTACGGCCACTGTCAAGTCTCTATCACTCATCTGTCATGTTTTTAATCAAACTGTCATTGTCATGAATACAATCCGTCAATGTCATTTTCCCATTGTATGTTTGGTTTGTTTTTATTGCGGCTAAAATGGTTTTTTGCTAAAATATTAATAAAATCAACATTTAAAAATGCCGACAATTATATTACTGGACGTTTCTCTATCAATGTCGCGGCCTGCGCCGGTAACAGATGGAACAGAAAACCAAACAAGGCACACAATCGCGTCCGCCGCTATAAATTCATTTTTGGATTATTTAGGTGGACATGCTAAGCTAGAATATGTGGCATTAGTGTGTTTCTCATCGGCTTATGAAGGTAAAGCTCACCCACTATAATCTACCTATGATTGCCCCTTCGAATTTCAGAAAAAAACTAAGTTTGTTCTGTTAAATTTTTGCAGTGGTAGTTCCGTTTACTCGCGACTACGACACTATAAAGAACAAGCTACCCCATGTAGAGGAAGGGGATAAAACCTGTATTGAAAATGCCCTGTTAGGGATCAGCCAGTTGATTCTCAGTGAATGGGGTTACCAGACCCCAATACAGATCATTTTGGTAAGTACCTTAACTCGAACATTGGGATATCTTCAGTTTTCTCTAGCTGTTATTGATAATATGATCTATATTTTATTTTCTAATAAGATGTATTGAACTGACAGAAACACTTCCAAAAGGTATAAAAGCAGAGTTAAACCTAAAATGTTGAGAATCAAACTTATAATCTAAACACAAAAAGCAGGAATAAAAAAAACGGTGAAAAACTGCCTTGCTGTGAGCTTGATGGCCTGTCTTTGCCTGCCACTCTTGTATAATTGCTTAACCCCCAGTGTAGCTAAGCCTAACCCACACTTGGTGTGGTCATTCCTTCAATTGATGACCATTCATGTGTGTGACAAAATACTTTTATCAAGCTCATCCATGCATCAGAAGTACATAACCCCGGCTACAGCAACAGGTCGCCAAAACACTGCAGCTGCTGTATGTATGAACCGTATGAGTAGATACCATCAATTTGATGCTAGAGTATGCCAATGTGGTTATCATTAGCAGTTGGTCCTAGTTGTTATCTCAGATAGCAGTTGTGAGGTCAAGTTAGAGGCCTTAGTAGGGTGACCAAAAAAGAAGAAAGCAAATAGAGATTGCCAATAGTCTTTGGATTTCTATTAGTAAGTGATAAAAGTTACACTTTAACAGCTAATTAAAATATTCAGATAACAGATGGAAGTTCAGGAGTGGGTCCTATAGGCAGGGCACGGATAATCCAATCCCTGCCCCTCCCTCCGTCTTATCCAGCCAAGGTTCACATACTGCCAGTTGTGACTCCACATGACCCCTCTTTACAACAAGGTATGTAATTATTGTTTTTTGATTTTACCTAATTATGTTAATATTTTTGCTAGCTGCACTCTGCGGTCTAATCCATAGGGATTACCGAGACAAAAAGTAGCCTACAAGTTGTTGTAAGTGTCCAGCTATACAAATACACACACACCAAACAGTCACAAAAACTTACAATGTACCACCTTATTATACTATGCATTTAATAAACTTTTAAATTCATATCATAACATATGTTAACATACGCAAATGCAGACCTGGTAAAATAAAACTAAATGCATTTAATATTGATAGAGTCACATTTCAGTTCCTGCAATGTCATTCTGTTTTCATTTGATCCTCTTTCCAGCAATGCCTCTCTATCAGAAAATAATGGATTTAGTGGCAACACCAAGCAACAATGCAAATAGCTCTATCACAGGCACAAGTTGCCTTTCAAGAGGCAATATCTACTGTCCTGATCAACTCACTATACCTGCTGTAAGTATTATTAAATAAAATAAGAAAACAATTATTAATATAAGAAAATTGCTGAATACAAACAGTTATATCCAGTACTTTTCATTGGTGATTATTGTAATAAATATCCAACACATTCAGTAAACAATTCGTTCTTTAGCAGAGAAGTTAAAAACCAGACATGGATTACTAATTTACTAAACACAATCACAAACCCCTACCAGACATATTTCCAGTAGTTTTCGTACATTTTACACATTGATGGTATAAACGCTTTTAGCTTCAGGTGGCGACGTGTGTACGTATAATCAGACCAAATTAGTATGGTTTGACCCGAAAGAATGAAGAATAAATGTAACTTTCAGACTGTAGCTGCAATGACGCGGCTGTGTGAGCAGCAGTACCAAGAGTTCTGGTGTTCACTCAAGTGCGGACAGCTAGAGTCTCGCGTGCAACTGTTTCCTGCGCCTCAAACGCTTACAGACGAGAGTCTCGCCGGCTCATACACTCTGTCCAATCAGATTCACATAGTGGGATTTGTACAGCAACAAGAATTAGGTAAGTCGTTTCAAACATACTGACAACCTTATTCACAAACTACTCTATGTATGGCTTAATGCTTTGTCTTGCTCTTGTAAGTAATAAATATGTCAATGAAAATGTGACAAAAGCCCCCACATACAGTTTGTCCTTTTTGAAGTCAGTTTTTTTCATTGTAGACTAAGTTGGGTAAGGTAATGTACATCTAAAAAATACTTTGTCCTGAATGACTGATCATGGCACAGCCTAAACTGCTGACAGTAGAGAGCTGAAACATAGGGACTGTGTTCTTCATATGATGAAGGCATCCAATAAGAAAGGGTTTTACGAAATTCGGGAATTACGGGACTTACGCAGGAGAGACCGCGGTAGTGAGTAATATTTGTGTTATATATTATGTTGTGTTTGTTGTCGGCAGCTACTCCAATCGCCATAAGCAGACATTTAGTCATACCTCAAGCTCAAGTAGGTAGTACTACAACGGGTAGAGACAATAATTTTGGATCGAAAACTCCTACAAAGGTAACAAATAATTATTAAAATAAAAGATTTTAAAAAGGTTAACAGTTGCACCTAGGTTTATCTTAATAAATATTGTTTTCAGGAGGGTACTTCGGAATTGCCAAATGAGGAAGATATTTCAGATCCCAGTAAAGTGCCAAATTTTTGTGTTCTTCTACATGGAGCACTCAAGGTGCGTTTTTAATTTACAATACAAAATTACTTTCAATTCATTTTATTTCAAAGTCACAACATTCGTTTCAAAAGCAGAGCATGGGTGCGTGTATTCGTCTCTCTCTCTTACAATTACCGATCACTATTACTTCTAGCGAATCTTATAATAATGCATGAAACTGGTGCTACACCAGATGCGTGACGTATAAAGTACACAAGTGTGCGAGCGCACGTACCTTATGTCTTGCGTGACGTTTAGTATATTTACACACTTTAGTATATTATTATAATAATTGTTTTACCTATCATACCAACAGCCCATAAGGTTTATTGAAACCGTGTTAAAATAAGAAATGAGAATTCACCTTCGGCCTATATTTAAACTTTTTAAATGATTTCTAAGAAGGAGGAGGTTTTCAATTCGGTTGTGACTATTTTTTTGCCTTCCAATGTCGTCTATTTGAAGTCCAGATACTCCATCTTAGAAAAAAATATGTTTATGCCCATAAGTCCTATTAGAACAGAAATAAAATTCAGAAAAATTAGACATATTTAACATATTTAATTGCATATTTGCTCTAAAGTCTTTATCCAGGGAGGAAACAGTCGACTACATTTGTACGGAGAAAATGATAGACTGTCCTCTCAAAATTCTTCCAATGAGGAGGAACACTAACTTTTTATCCCGGCAGAGGGCGCTAGTCGACTAATCTTAGGTTTGAATTAAGAACTGTCAAACAGGTGTTTTTTACAACTCTCGGCGCCAAATGGGCCATATCGGTCTCAGACCGAAAGAAAAAAAAACACGACGTTTTCATTCGTGGGGGACCATCAACAAAAAAAAAAAAGATCATCCGAGGCCAGCGCCATCTGCTCACAGCTTTGCGTGTGCCACCCCATTGTGGAAGAATTTTGAGCCTTTTTCTGAATTCAACGACGTTATCTTCCCGTAACCAGGTGGAAGGCATGGCAGCCATAGTGCTGCTCGGTCCGGAGTGGTACGGGTCGGTGTCGGCGTGGTGCGAGGCGCAGCGCGCGCGCCGCTCGTGCCTGCTGCTCAGCGTGATGCGGCCCGGCGTCTCCGCCGCGCCCTGGCTCGGCCCGCTCGACCAACTCGGCCCGGCTGATGAAACCAACGCTAACGGTACTGGTTCAACCTTTTAAAAGTTACACGATTTGTTACGATAGTTACATTATACCGGGTCTTCATCGCATTTTATTTCTTACTTTGACGTTAAAACCATGTTGATATGGTCTTGGTCGCAAGGAGACCTAGATATTTGAGAACCACTGCATCCCTACCAATTAATCACAACCTTTTTATATAAATAAATGGGAATATTTGATTGCGCACAGACAAACAAACAAACAACCTCTCACTCTAAAGACATATACCTTCTCCGTTCCGTCGTGGGTATAAATGACAATGAGCAAATGAATTGCTAGATGTCAAATGTTATTATTTCCGAACAGATGATTTTTTATTATTATTTTAATTAGAAAATAAAAAAAAAAAAAAAGGTAGATGCATTGTCATGACAGATATAGGTTTTATGGCATAAACATATTTGCTCTAATGTCTTTATCCAGGGAGGAAAATTTAAACTACGTTTGTATGGAGAAAGAGAATGGAGACTATCCTCTTAATAATGGGGTATTTGCCATGTTTGAATTTGTTTTGAGGGGCTCCAAATTTCGCCAGTATACTTGTTAATGATAGTTTAGAATCTTATATGTGATCCCCCAGCTGAAACATTCCCGGTCCGTTCGTGGCGGTCGTACAGCGGCGGCGGCTCCAACTGCGCGTGGGCGAGGCCGCACGCGTTGCTGGCCGACGTACAAAAAGTGCTGCGACACGCGCGCAAGTTGCCCGACAAGACGCAACACTTGTATAAGGTACTAACTATGAATCGCACTATCAACATTCTTTCCGAGATAAGCTCATATACAACTCTCGACGAAACATCGTCGGGCCGCGGCCTACCGGACAATACCACCTGCCCGGGGGAAGATCTTCCCTTTGGAGGGACACACCATTTCGTCCCTCAAAAAATGTTTGTGTGGAAGAAAGTAAACGAGTATGTTTGTTACTCTTTCACAATAAAACTTTGAACCGATTGTGTTGAAACTTGGTATGCAAATAGTAAGAGATCTGGATTAACACATAGGCTACTTTTATACCGATATTCCTCTGGGGTCGGGAGTTACGCGGGTACAGCCGCGAGGTGCAGCTAATTTCTGTAGATAAAGGTCGTAGCTTTTTACCCGACTGCGCGACGCAAAGAAGGGTTATGTGTTTATCAGTCTATGTATGTTTGTATGTTTGTTCCTATGTGGCGCTCCAGAGGCCAAACGGCTGGACCGATTTTGATGATTCGCACGTCAATCGATTCGTCTTAGTCCTGGGAGTGTCACTGAAGACATGACATTTGTCAAAATTCAAAATGGCGTCCACCAGCCGCCATATTGTAAAAAAGAAAAAAAAAAAAAAAAAAAAAATTGTCTGACTATGTCGAGTGGGGTATCGTCGAATAGGTATTTGAAAATCATTCTTAGGTTTCCTTGATCATTTTTCATTTAGTTCAACTATTTGGGATCTACAATGACTTAAAGTTGGTTAAGAAAACAAAAGTTGACTGACTACATCAAGTGGGGTATCGTTGAATAGGTATTCAAAAATCATTGTTAGGTTTCTCTAACCATTTTTCATTAAATGTAACCATTTGGTATCTACAACGGTTTAAAGTTGGTTAGAAATCGTCCATACCTACCTTAGTGCGTATACAGAAAGAAAGCTGGAAACTTATAAGCGCTGACAAGCGCTTGGCAGCGCTTGTCAGCGCTGGTCCGTTCACACAAAGGAAGCAGGTTGAGGCAGAATGTCGGACTCATCGGACGATGTTATGACGTCAGCCGCCCAGCGCTGAGCAGCGCTGACAAGCGCTTACCAGCGCTGACCAGCGCTGACAAAAAGCGCAAAATAAAAAAATTAAATAAAAATTTAAAAAACCCGCCTGCTTAAAAAAACTTTAAATAAAAACATATACATAATAAAAACTGAAAAGAAAATAAAAAACTTTAAATAAAAACATATACAAAATAAAAACATATACAAAATAAAAACTGAAAAGAAAATAAAACACAGAACATAGCGACTTTAACAGTCGGGACCCATTATTGAAAGGGTACCTATATGATGAGCTAGATTTTAGGTAGTCAATGGGTCCCGACTGTTAAAGTCGCTATCTTCTGTGACTACTGGACTTGTTTTATTTTCTTTTCAGTTTTTATTTTGTATATGTTTTTATTTAAAGTTTTTTATTTTCTTTTCAGTTTTTATTATTAGATGTAATGGATTCAGCGTCCCCCAAGGAAGTATCTTAGGTCCTCTTCAATTTCTTTTATACGCGAATGATCTCTACCTTAAAATACATTAGTAATTAGCCCATATTTTACAGGAATTGAATCGTCTCCGTCGTGCAGCTATCTCGCTTGGCTTCTCGGAGCTACTGACTTGCGTAGGCGGCGCACTGGAGCGCGAAGTGGCGTCGTTACCGGCCGGCGCGCCGCCGGAGTGTGCGCTGCAACTGGCGCACGCTGCGGCGGCGCTGCGCGACCCAAGGACGCAACTCGATGTGAAGCACACCCTCCAGCCGCTCGCCGCCGCGCCTCCCTTTACCCTCGCTTCTTTGCCGCACTGACGTTTACTCAAACCTGAACCGTCTAGGTCTGATAACCCTATACTGAAGTCTCTGCTCTCGCAGGGCAACAGTAGTATAAGAGATAGATCGCCTCTACGCCGCAATATGCCCAAATAGTCATTCTCTCCATATCATACGTATCAATTTGTGGTATCAACGTTCGTAACGAACCAAAATGGCTTCTGCTAGGTTAATAACAGTATTTAATATGTATATTCATCCATACTAGTTTAACATAAAGGAATTGTATGTTGTAGACAAATAAAAGAGAAGAAAGGCGAGGATCTCGGTCCACGTTTGCCAGTATTAGGGTTTTTGGCAATTCTCACACATGGATCCCAATTCCAAAATATTTTTATTAATATTTTGTAATTAATGTTGTCATAAGCAGGATTTAGACGTCGTAAATACCTACCGTTTTAATTTAAGTTGTTCTGAATATAAATGTAAATAAATGTGCTATGTATTTTATTTAAAAGACAAACCCCACCACGACCTGAATACTGAGAATTTAAGCAACACACATGCCAGGAGCTGGGATCGTTCCGAAGGGCGGGAATTATTGAACATGTAACGCATTATTTATTTATTTATCGGTAGATATGTATTATTAAGGGTTTTTTTTTTTAAATTAGGGAAGGTTTATGATTCCTATCCTAAAGGGTTCATCACTTCTAATATAATTTCCATGTCACAACGTTAATTACCGTACTCCTCCGAAACGGCGCGACCGATTTTTACCAAATTTTATATGCGTATTCAGTAGGTCTGAGAATTGGCTACTATAGCCAATTCTCATTATAAGGCAAAACAACGTTTGCCGGGTCAGCTAGGAGGTACATAATCTTCGGAACTACTATATTAAATTGATATTGATAAGACTTAATAAATTCGTTGATAAAAAAATCATTGAGTGTAACATGGGTTAATTTTTATACCAGACTTGAAGACTCCCAGGGTTGTAATTAGGTGGGAATATAGATTTGGGACACTGGGACTGGGAGTGAATTCCACTTCGTAGCAGTTACTCTACGGCAGGGGTTCCCTAACTTATTTGAGTCGCGCCCCATTTCGACCAAAAAAAATACTGAGGCCTCAATGAGGTTCTTGATAGGCGTCAATTTCAAATATTTTCATTGGTCGTATCGAGTAGTCTGGAATGCATTCTCTCAGCGATCGCAAGTTTTTCTACACAGGTGGCCCGCGCCCCCCTGGAAAGGTCTCTGCGCCCCCCCTGAGGGGCGCGCCCCCCACTTAGGGAACCACTGCTCTACGGGCAAATGCTTGGCGCTTAGTACGCGAAAAGGGAACGCGCACTCTAACTGGGACCGCTTCCCGGTGTGTGGTCTCCTCTTAATAAGAGGCCAGTGAAAATGTCGAATATTTTACCCTGTTTTGCTTCCTGTGATTCTATTTCAGTACATTAAACGTCAACTTCAAACTAATGTCAGATGTCAGTCAAACTTACCACAATTGTTTTGAAGCGAAGATTTTGAAGAATGGATACGAATATACGAATACAACTTTTTGTTGTAAATTAACATAATCTAGGTGTATTTCCATTAAACGCAACGTGTGCGTGCCGATATCGATTTTTATTGCTCTATTAGTTTCACTCTCACTCATCCATCAGGAAGTTAGCTTTCGGTAAAAATCAATTGAATTATTCATGTTGTGTTTTTAGTTCTTGTCCGTGTAGTCTACAGTACACAGTATTGCAGTACTGCTAGAAAATGGTACGTGTTACCCCACGTTTTATTTCTGTTTTATAACTTACCTGCCTATTTAATATCATACTTTTTAAAAATAATCATTAGATTTCTCGGCATTCAGTTTTGCTGCATGAGTGTCTAAAAATAAATATGATCACATCTTGTAATATAGTTGCGGATCTAACAAATGCTTTTTAAATTTTTAAATTCTTGTACTAACCTTCCTGTGAATTATCGTAAAGATCTTACTCCTACCATCTTTCAATATTGTTAGGGTTCCATAGGTACTTCAAAGGGTGATTTCACAGATGTTGTATTTCTGTTGCCGCTATAACAACAAATACTAAAAACAACACTTACAACAAAAGTGTTTTATTTTTTATAATAATGGCTTGGAACCCTTCACCAATCTTATTGAAACTAAGCATTATTTAAGTCATACAGCTACTGTAAAATGGATGCACTAAATACAACTAATCTCATGATTTAAAAAGTAACCTTTTAATGTGTTATGTGTATTTTTGTTACTTTTCATGCAAAAACTACTAAAACTATTGCATTGAAACAATAGTCTAGTATAGCTAAAGACCTTTTAAATGTAACACATAGGAAAATCTAAAAATCTGTATATCTTAATGTACTACAGAATCCAGACATTATACACCTGTGAACCTGTGTGTCAACTCAGTACATTAATTGTTAATAACTCCAGCTGCATGTTCCTGTTTTTATTTGTATGTGTATAACCCCAGTTAAATTGTTTTTATTTTAAAAATCAGGCAAGTGACAACAAGATGGTGGCTTCGAGCAAGACTGCTCTGCCACCGAGCAATGATGAAAGCAGCAGTGTATTCTCCATGGTCTACAGATTCTTTAAAAAGGTAAACATCCTCTATTCTATAGGATTTTGCGCTAACATAGCTAATTCTATTGCTGAGACTGTTCCAATGATCAGATGAATTCCTTTGATCTCTTGTATGAGTGATCTATTGAAGGAGTATTGAAATATTAAGCTACAAAACAACAACTTCTGTATTTTTGTTTGTTTTTTTAAAGCCGCTAAATTAATATCTGCTAAATTAATTATGATAAATTTAGGAATGAAAAGTGGATATCCATTAAAAACGGAACAATTACACTTTTGCACTTGGTAGAGTTTCAAGTGTTATAATGTTGAAGTAGGGATTCTTATTGATTATTATTATTATCTTGAACACGTTAAATTTAGCTGTACAATATAGGTAAATAACATTCTATAAAAGCACATTGGTTTTCGTTTTATGAGTCAGTTTTGTATGACCTTGTGGGAGGTTGTAGTGAATCATAACAAGTTGAGAAGTAGAAAACCTTCACCGATTTTATCAAACTGTTAATATAAGTTTTATATAAGTACTTACCTACCTAATGTTATTTTTTTATAATAAGTTGTTTGTTAGTGACTGAGTTCTGTCATATCAAACACTTATAATATTTATTGATAAAGAGACATTAAACTTGTTATAATTATTTTTCCTAAATTCACAATCAAATCTAACAACAGTGTGACCTAATATTTAGTCCTAATGTCACACAATGTTGTTTGGTTTAACAATTTATTGATTAAAAATATTTAATATCAAGAATTGTTAAATAATAAAATATCATTCATTTCATTAGGCTCCTTACTCATTCAATTAGAATCTTTTACAATAGTTCAAACTCAGTTTATATTAGGCTCATAGTTTGTGCAGTGAGCACACACTATGAGCCACCTTTTCTTATCAACTCAAGGCTTACCTCATACTGTAATAGGCATTCAAGTAGTTTGCCCACATTGCATGCTAATGTTGACTGTATCGTGGTGATAACAATGACATCATGGCACCAAAAGCGTGATGTGGAAACGATTCCCACAGGAAATAACTGGCTATTAAATTGTACCTAAATAGACTAAATACCAGATACTTTATTCACTACTATTGGCTATCCTATCTGTTTACACTTCTAGGTATAAAATTGGAAACCATTCAATTTGAAATGATAAAATGTTATGTTTAACAATTTTGTCATATTAGCACCTGCACTTGTTATCTACTTATCAAATCATTATCACTAATGAATTAGTTAGATTGTTATATACTTACATACATATTGAGAATTACGATTTTTATTCGTTTTACGTGATTTTTGTAACCTTTCCGAATAAGTAACTGCCTATTTTAGGCTGACATTATTTAAAATGAAT
This sequence comes from Idaea biselata, assembly GCA_958496205.1. Taxonomy (NCBI): domain Eukaryota; kingdom Metazoa; phylum Arthropoda; class Insecta; order Lepidoptera; family Geometridae; genus Idaea; species Idaea biselata. Next base: position 40,790,721 of record OY292394.1, on the reverse strand, counting down.
TTCTTAAGTTTAAGATCTGGAAGATTGATTAATTTTTTTATCAAGGTAGGTACAGTTGTCTCGTTATTATAACATCGTGCATTTTTATTCTGGCTTTATTCTGGTACCTACAGCAATATCTGAAGTTAGATGTCTTTATTTTGGCATGTCTTCTTTGATCTGAAGGTACTGTCACTAAACAAGATTTATAGTGTTTCTGAAACTATAGAAATTTTATAGAAAAGTCCTTTAACGGGTTTCAATATCAAGGCTAAATATTATTATTTCATCAACTACCCAGTAGGTAAGTACCTAAATATATAAAGAATATTTCCTGTGGTTTCGCGATAGATACGGAAAATACGTTTTGGTAACCACAACTGCCTACAACATGGTACAACCCAGATCTCTGAACTAGGTATACTCAAATATTATGTTATATTGTAATATTGCTCATATTTATCAATAGAACAGTAGGCAGCTCACATGAGTTATCGTCGGTATTCTGGAGCTGAAGATACTGGCATGATAATATGCTGGCTCTTTGCTAAAAAGTTATTTTATTCAGCAACTTCGCCTGCGTGTCCTACAGGATTAGAATAGAATTAGGATAGGATTAAGATTATCCCGCCACCTACTGTACTTTGTGTACCAATTAGGGGTGAAGTTTCGAAAAACCCTTTTTTAGTGGATACCTAGAAAACCACAAAGATCATAATCTCCAAATTTCCTGTCTCTAGGACCAGAGCTTTGCGTTGATATATGTAGGTATAGTTAATTAAGTCATTCAATCAATCAATCAGTCAGGAGTTTGAATTTTATATGTCTAGATTAGCGCTGGCGCCTAGCCCAACCGTGCAAGTGCTCTCGTTCAGCAGCTTACAGCACCAGTTTTGTACCTGCCCTAATGTATGTACTATTGTATGGCTCCATTATCCACAGGTGTCAGTAGTAGGCGTAGTATACCTAGTGGGCTACATGCAATGGAGCGTGGCCTGGCTGATTACTCCCGTATTACTGTCGGTACTGCGCGACCAGTGGCGCAAGGATAGCGAGTACAGACGAAACCTGGCCAAAACAGCTGCTTTGTCCTCGGAGAAGGATGTTGTATTGGCTAAACTCGACGATTTGCCTTCTTGGGTAAGTATATTTTGATAGTAATTAATGTAATGCACACATATAACAGTGCGGAAAGGTTGCGGCTCGGCAAGATTTTTGTAATGTTCGAGTGGCTGTACCCAATTTCACTCCAGACTGCTGCTCCAAAACCGTTTTCTGCGGCGTAAAAAAAAGGCACGTAGTAATATCTACCGATGTCTTTGCAGATTGATTCTACTATCCTCTTCTTAATATAAAGTTAAATCTTTCTCCTAAATTGGCTAAAATTAATAAATCGATTATATTTACAGGTTTTCTTCCCAGACGTGGAAAGAGCAGAATGGCTGAATAGAGTGAGTATTTTTCATCCAAATTACTAAAACCCTGCAGTTACTAAAACTCCCGCTTACCTAAAAGATAAATGTGAACTTAAATATACCCTATAGTCACTTACCATTAGGTGAGATAGTGGTCAAATCCTGACACAAATAACAAGGTATTAGGTGCTAAGAAAAAGCATTCGACAATTTTATAGTGTCCAACTTCATACAACCCTCATTCGATTTGCCTAATTGGCTTTAGCTAATCTACTTCAATTACTTTATGGTTTATGAGTTGTAGCAATTAAGTTTTATTATTTAGGCACTGTTTAAACAACGTACAATCACGTAAAAGCGTGTCACAGCAATATAATCTAATGTTTGATAAAAATGCGTTAGAACGTCACGTCGTCGTCGGTAATGTTTGTATATGAATTACTTTACGAAAATTAGAACACTTGGACAGTATCAAAAGTATAAATAATGGTAACCTATTTATGTAGATACATACAACGGCAACGAAAGTACAGGACCACCGTAGTGATCTGTTATTTGATAAGCCGGTTGATCAGTCAGTCACTAAGGACAAAGCATTTTATAGGTGTACTTCGTTTTTAATTTCAGACTACGATCTAACGTTTTGGTTTGGACATTTTTTCTATAGGAAGATGTGTAAAATCATAGTTTACAATTAAAAAACGAAGTATATAAATAAGGCGCTATCTAGCTTCAAGTGAATATTGCATGATCTTTGTTGACAGATTCTCCTGCAAGTATGGCCGAACGTGAACCACTACGCGCGAAACATCCTGAAGGACACCATCGAGCCAGCCGTCGCTGAGAGCCTCGCTAATTTCAAACTAAACGGATTTAAATTCGAACGAATGATCCTAGGAACCATTGTAAGACTTTAACCCTATTTATTTTATTAATAACTTAGTATGCCGAAAGTTTGGAAATATTCAGTGTAAAATTTGCGATTGTTATTCTTAAAGATTGATAGTATTCTATCAAGCTACATCAAAATGGGTTTAGTAAAAATTACAAACAGTTACTGAAAAGCTCATATCTGTAGGACCCTTCGTTTGTGTTGATGGAGCTAGTTGGGAGCTTTTCCCGGGACGTCAATATCAGGCCTAAGTCGTTTTGGAGCCTGTAGCTCGCTACGGTATCCTTCGCCCAACGAAAAAGGCGACTAAAAGTGGTTCCTTAGTTCTTACCACCCGTTACAACGTCAAGCCAATCAGACTCGTCCGTTTTCCCATACATAGACCATTGAAGCCACTAAGGAAGAATTGTTATTGTTGTAGCGGATATTGTTCCACTCGCGATAATAAAATAGGTTTCTTTCGCAGGCACCCCGCGTCGGTGGAGTTAAAGTTTACGACAAAAACCTTTCCAGGGACGAAATCATTATGGACGTTGATTTGTTGTAAGTTCACTTGTTTAATATTTACAACCGATTTCAATCAAAAATCATTATAAACTTTTGAAGGGCACACAATTTGTTGACATAGTTACAAATTAAAGACATTTTTTCGGTTTGAATCGCGTGGTTTTTATTACTTTTAGCATTGTTACAACGCTCAACGTTTCGAGACCTTTCCAGGTCTATCCTGAAGAAGAAACCGAAAAAATGTCTTTAATTTCAATACAACATCGCGAAAACAGAAGAAGAATCAACATAGTTACATTTTACCGGATCTTAATTAAAGGGTCGTTTCTCTCCAAGACTATTGTAACATAAGAAAATTAATAATATACGCGATTGAGACCCGGTAAATGTAACAAAAAAACATTTACTTTTTTGATATTGAACCAGTGAATTAAAAAAAAACTAATTCTAAAAGGTATTAATATATTTTATTTAATTTTCAGTTACGCCGGCGACTGTGACATTTCATTCGTTGTTCCCCCGATAAGAGGTGGAATCAAAGATTTACAGGTACTTATTTACAGAATATAAATAATGCCAATACCTAACGCTCTAACCCTAAGTAACAGGCCGGTGTTATACACCCTGAACCAGAAACAAATAACTGTTTCAGTTCCATGGCGAGACTCGAATCCGTCAACTTCGTATAGCAGGCGGATGTGCAATTATCTTTTTAGGGTTTCCGTACCCAACCCTGTCACAGAGACTCCGCTATCTGTCTGTCCGTCTGTCACCAGGCTTTAATCTCATTAACCGGAAAACAGTTGAAATTTTCACAGATGATGTATTTCTGTAGCCGCGTAAGCGTGATTTATTTTGACCACTGGCGCCATCTAGTGATAAACTGGCAATAAGCCGTTGTTGCATTCACGTATTTCGCGCTTGGTCCAGTGTTTGTTTTGAATTACGTACCCAATTGTGATAATAGGTTTCGTAGACCTTCATGCACGAGTCCGACTCGCATTTGGCCGATTTTTTCTAAACTAAAGATAAGATAAAAATAAGTTTATTGTTTCATAAAAGTGACTGGTATAATTTTATTTGTTAGAAAACAGATACAGCAGAGCTTAACTTAAAACTAGCTTAAACTGATACTAATTCTGAATCTAGAAATATTTAACCCGCCCCTCAGATCCACGGCATGGTGCGTATCGTGATGAAGCCTCTCATCTCCAAGATGCCGCTGGTGGGAGGGCTGCAGGTGTTCTTCCTCAACAATCCCTCCATCGACTTCAACTTGGTGGGAGCTGCTGATGTCTTGGACATGCCTGGATTCAGGTGAGAAGACTCTTTGATCTCTATCTACCTAGACTAGAAACATTGAATTACATTTGACGGCCTCTGTGGCATGTCTGGCGAATATTCAACTGCAATGCAGAAGGTTGCAGGTTCGATTCCTAGTATTAATGCTTAAAAACAAATATTTGTTTCTGATTTGTGTGTCTCTCTATATTGTATAACTAGCTGCGTCCCGCGGTTTCACCCGCGTAAGTCCCGATCCCGTTGGAATATCGGGATCTAAAGCCTATGTTATTCAGGGTGAATATAGCTTTCTAATGGTGAAAGAATTTTTGAAATCGGTCCAGTAGTATTTGAGTTTATTCAATTCAATTCAATAATTTATTCATAATATAGGTACAGGTGGTGGTAGGTTAACAATAGGTTCCTCTATATTGGCCAGTTCGGCAAACAACGGTTCGGTTTTGTGTCTGTGTATGTTTGTTATTCATAACAAACATACACAGACACACACAATATACAAATCTTTCCTCTTTATAATATTAGTATAGATATGTATAATGTATGTATTTACATAAAATATATTTAATAATAAGTTACTTATAATGTACGTTGTCTAGTCACCGTAACACAATCTTAGTAGCTTACCAGATCGTGTTTGGTTTCAGTGATCTCCTTCGGAGATGTATAGTGGAGCAAGTCGCCAAGCTGATGGTGTTGCCCAACAAGCTGCCCATCAAACTGAGTGATGAAGTGCCTACCATTGACCTGCGCATGCCTGAACCTGAGGTTAGTATGTACCTTTAAAAAATAATTTAAAAACTGACTTCAAAAATAGGACAAAATAACCTCGCCTACATACAGTGCCATTGCCTTATCGGTTATGTAATCAGAAGCCGAACAACTACAATCGGGATCTACCCAGTAAAAAACCATGAATTTTCGAGATTGTCATGTATTTACCAATTATTGTTTTCTGTTCCAGGGTGTACTTCGTATCCATCTTGTCAAAGCTGAGAATCTTATGAAGAAAGACGTTTCTATGATAGGTATGTATGCTAAGTATCTAAGGTTTATGATATGAATGTTCATTCGGTACGTAATAACATTTTTTCACATATTCATTTTCAAACCAATCAAATAGTATCAAATTATAACATATCATAGATAAAGTCCACTTTGAAAAGCCTATAGATTTTAGATTGATATATTTTGACGAGATTTTACGACAAACCTCTTAAGAGGACAGTCTCCATTCTCTTTTTCCATACAAACGTAGTCGACGTTTTCCTTCCTGGATAAAGACATTAGAGCAAATATGTTTATGCCATAAAACCTATATCTGTCATGACTAAGCCTACTTTTGATTATTTTCATTTTCTAATTAGATTAGTAATAAAAAATAAAAAAAATGAAAAGGTGCATAGTCATGACAGATATAGGTTTTATGGCATAAACATATTTGCTCTAATGTCTTTATCCAGGGAGGAAAACGTCGACTACGTTTGTATGGAGAAAGAGAATGGAGACTGTCCTCTTAAATATTCATTTGAAATTTGTCTGGAAATCGACATGCAACCGCAGTCGAGATTTTTACTAATTAAGTACTTACTTCTTTTATTTATGTCTGGTTTCGTGTATTTAAAATTAGGTAAGGGTAAGTCAGATCCGTACGCCATAATAACCGTGGGGGCACAGCAGTGGAAGACCAAAACCATAGACAACAACGTCAACCCGAAGTGGGACTTCTGGTGCGAGGTAATCATGAACTTACTTCTCTTTTTTTGTCTATAATCTCCTACCGCTTAGTATTTTCTACTCTACCACTACACTGTTAAGGGTGTATCCTATCAGTGATGTTTCCATAAAAATGTATCTTACGCGGGTTCGAATCCCGCTGAGTATATTTGGAAGCATTTTTTCAAAAACAACGTTCTTTTGGTAGTGCTACAATAGCTCATATTGTCTTCAGTAATTTGTTGGAATAAGTAAAGGGAGGCTATATTAATCAAAGAAAAAAAATCTAGTCTAAACGCATGTTCAGGAAAATAAAGAGGAATACATTTGTTTGGAATCATCGCCGACAGGATACGCTCTTAAGTACTATGTTGAATTGGCACTTATTTTCTAATGTTTGCTTGCTTCATTTCTATTTAGTGTATGTGTATGATTGTGATTCTTTGGCTAGTGTTTGAATTTTGTGCGCATTTCTGAAATGTTTCCTCTAGCTATAGAGAAGGCAATATCTCTTCGCGACGAGATTGTAGCGATAAATCATTGGAATCGTGGCATTTATTATTAGTAACTATATGCGTTCTGCGGCTTCACCCGCGTAAAACCTGGGAATTATTACCGTATAAGTGACCTACGTGTGTTAATCGTCTAGCTATCTACATACTGTTATCACAATACGTGAAACGTACCAAAATATAAACATATCTGCACTTACGTACATACAAACTTTCACATTTATAACATTAGTGGGATTCAATAAGCGCATTTTGGTAAACGAATTCTGTACCTTAAATAAGTCGAGGCTGAGTTAAAATGATGAATACATTTTTTTCGTACAATTTTATTATTTTCCTTCAAAGAAAGTTTATCGGTTTATCTAACACCGCGCAAACAGATGAAAAATCTACGTTTATTGGTTTTTTGCAATAGAGATGAATTATATTTGACGTATATTAGTATGAGCATGCATATAAAGTATGACGTTATTATAAAATTTAAATAATATGCACGTCAATTTGGATTTTTAGTAGTTGTCGTGGGTTAGTTGTAGATTTTACTTATTCTAACTACTTTTCCCGGACTTTCTTCTTACACTAACAATTTATTCTCTCAAAACACTTGTCTATTCTAAATTTTCTTCAATTAACTTACTTTTTTTCTAAAATTGGCTTTAAAATAAAACAGCATAATATGAATATTACGCAATATTTTGTATTGAAGATTGAGAAATTAATAAAATACCTAATATTTCGAGGAGTAAGGTACTAATCTGATACTGTTAATAGCAGATCTGCGGGGTTAAAATGACAATTTCAAAAAATGAATCTCTTTTCAATTATTTTGCTGAATAACATATCTTTTTTTACTGTCGTAAATATGAACTTTATTAACGACAGTGTAGAAACTTGGCACGCGTTCCATAAATTTCAATACAGTTTCGATTTATAAAATGCAAACATTTTAACCCCTCTCTTGATAAAAAGTTAGGCCTAAGTAGTTCGTATTCCGTACAGTAGTTAAGTTACGATATTTTGTTTTTCTAATTACCTATGTTTGCGCTGGACATTCGTCGTAAAGGGCCGTATAATGCACTCTATGGGCCAAATGTTGGAAATAGACGTGTTCGACAAAGACGATGGCAACGATGACGACAAATTGGGCAGGTGAGTCTGGACTCCGCAGAGCTAGAAGCTTCGACTCACTTAAGTTATGGCGTAATGTTAGGCTTGAAGTTGCAGCTGTACAGTAGTTTTTCTTGTTCAAATTATCAAGCGCAAGATGTGTTTTATTACACGATTTGCTACGCTATTTTTACCGCTAAGCCAAACATATTCTGTAATTAAAACGTCGCAATAATGCTTCAGCATTATTACATTTTTCTCGTTAACAGTTCAACAGTTCTCGGTAATTTTGGAGTTTCGCTAAAGCTTTTGAAGTGTTAGTAATTTCTTGCAAAAGAAACAACAATTGCCGAACCGTTTTCGAGAGAAATCCAACATTGTTAGGCGAAGCATTGTTGAGACATTTTAACTCTTTTCTCCATACAAACTTTACTAACGTAGTCGACTGTTTCTTCCCTGGATAGAGAAAATATGTCTATGCCATAAAACCTATATCAGCCATGACTATTTGACCATGCCCCTACGTTTTTTTTTTTTTCATAGTCTACTTTTTCTATATTTCTATTCTAATTATAAAATGCAAATAACTAAAACAAGGTCATGCATGGCAGATATAGGTTTATGGACTGTGGACTATGTTTGTATGGATAACGATAAGGTATCCTTTCGCCTTAATACTTCTTCCCACGCGGCGTTTAAAGTTATAGTACCTACGCCTGTTTAATATAATGTATTTCTTTAAGTAGAAGTTGCGCCACAACTTGAGTGTGTCTTATGTAAATGCTCGGAAAGCGACTGATGGTTACGGTGGATTGGATAGAATTACGCGGTAGATGCAGGGAGCTTACCATACGATTTTTGTTATACCATTGGCATTTCAAAACATGTTTAGTAAACTAGAATAAGTAAAGGAACGTTTTGATACATTTTCGGTGTTGAATGTCACTCGCGAGAGCTATTTGCTATTTGGCTGGGTAACCCAGGGTTTGTTATCACAAGTTCAGTAGTAGTACTTATAAATGGTGCTGCACCTATAATACAAGTATATAATATAGTGCCTAAATTAAAGCTACACACTAACACACAAACACTTACGCATTTTGTCTAAACCGACCATATCTACAGCACACATATAAAGAAATTTGTGCATGTGTGCTGTAGGTGTGGGCTGTTTTAGTTAAAGTGTCAAAGTAAGTGTCATCGTTTAGTTGACTTTCAGTGAAATCAAAACTATAAGGATTTTTGTTTTCTACGAAACCCTAAAAAACAAGGTCTGAGGCAGAGACTGTGTTATATTTTTCTAAATTATGGGTTGCGAAAGCTATACCTACCTACTGTGTTTTGGATGTCAATGGTATGAGCAATCGAGTAGTAGCTTGTTCTACGTATTTTGACTAATTTATTATATTCATTATGGCAGCCACTAATAAGTAATGCTTGTTGAAAATAGTAGGTTTTTTCAAAAATAATTCAAAGCATTTTGAAATGAAAACCGATTATTTCAACAAGTGCCTAGCATTTGTATAGTTTATTATGTTTTGCACTTTAGAAATAATATCGCAGTTTGGCATCTATAGTAGATGTAGCTAGCTAGCGCTTGTAATTTTGTTAGGTACACGACAACAGGTAAGTCTTAAACAAAAATACTATTAATATTTCTATCCTATTTAAAATAAATAAAGCTTTTTAATATATATTTTATAATTTATTTATAAATAGTTTTAGTTAACTGTTCAGGTAAATGAATGCCACTTTCTGTACCTTTTTTAAACCTCCATCAATGAGAGAAGTGTTGTAATTTGAAGTCTAATGACGTCGTTATGGTTTGTCCAAAGGCGGTTATAAGTTCAAGAAAGAGTCAAGTGGTGCAGTTCGAGATTTGGGACTGGGATCCCGGAATGGGGATTCAAAATGACGATTTCCTTGGCAGGTCCGTGCTACTGTTTCAAAGATAGAGGCTGATTTATACATGTGATCGTGTTAATCTACATTTTTTTGGGTTTTGTTCCTGACGGATTTTAATATCACCACAAAAAGGAAAGCTTAGAATTTCCAAACAAATCTCAATAATTTCTTTTTTAGAATGAGAAAAGGTGATAGTAAAATCCAAACTTCCAATCTAACTTCCAATTTTTTATGGGTTTTTTATTAATTCATATTTACTTATTGCTTAGTTTTGTGTGTTATTTTAAGTATTTTTATAGCGACATAGATAAACAGTTCAAGTGAAATTTAAAACAAAGTGAGAGTGGCATTTGTACTTAACTACTAAACATTAGCAATTATACCCACTAAACAAATAATACTAACACGAATAACATGTAACATACAATGTACAGTCAGTGGTACGGAGAAGCGGGACGGTTCTCGTGAAGGTTTTCGACTGGGACCGCGCGGGGAGAGACGAAAACCTAGGAAGGTCGGTCGGTGATAATATAATACACAATATACCAACACAGTGAATGTCCACTGTACTAACATTATGCTAAAATATGCTATTAGATTAGTCACAGCGGCGCCTGCATAGGATGTACACTTCGTCGCCTGTCGTCTACTCACAATGAGGAAAAGTCAGAACGATTAGTTACATTATGCCTTGATAGATGTCAGCATTTTTAAGTATGAAACTGGGTGATGTCTACGACTAGTAAAAATATATTATGATTGTTGATTGTAATGACCTTAAAATATATTGAGCAATGGTGATAAAGTTGAGATCCCGTCATATTCGCATCAATCACTTTGACAAGTCCTAAAATCAAAGTTAATATTTATTTAATTTAAAAAGATCTAAAAATACAAATAAAATAATTATTCTGTGAATACAATTTTAAGTACAAAATAATTCTTCGATCCTTAAAAAGTACGATTGCGTAATTTCGGAACTTGAGCTCGATGAGAAAAAAGAGACTTGTAGAGGTTTAATTTTTAACATCTTTAGGGCGATTCGTAACAAGTTCTTATAAAGAGGAAATGACTTTCCCTCATTCTGTCTACACTTTGAATGAAAATCATCGGTATGATAAGCATTATTCAAGTACTAAACTATAAGACAGCTATCAGACTTACGAACACTTATTGGACCATACAAATCCAAACTAAGCACATTTAAAATTACACATTTTCAAATAATATTCAGTTACGTATCTATACTGATAACTATGAAGCAAACTACTACCACTGCTTGTTTATTAATACACAATAATTATAGCTCCAATAAAGCATATCACAGACTGCCATCTATCGATAATTCGGCCTTATTTATTCATTATTTAATTTATTTTGCTTTGTTTAACATCTCACTCATTGTAAATATCTGTAAGTAATAAAAAAATAAGTAGCTTAAAAATATTTTTTTTATGTTAACGCATATATAAAAGTAAAAAATAATAATTTACTAATGTACATACACGCCAGCTTTTGCTTTTACTAGCGTTTGATTTTATTTGGTGTTACTTGTATGTATCTGCTTGTGTGTTTCTAACTAACTTAACATTCTTCTAAGTTTCAATCAGCATTATCAATACTTTACCCTTCTATTTACCCTTCGATACATAATGTAATAAATAACTGGTTAAATACCTGTTCAAACCTATAATTGATATATAAAATTTCAGATGTTCTTTGGATATCTCTCAAGTTGTACGCATTGGTCGTTTAGATACAGTAAGTATTATTTTATTTTATTTTTCGATTCGTGCGGTTTATTTGTATTAGAAACAATAGATAATATTTGTTTCTGATTTTGAACGTTACAGTGTCCATAAAAACAAACTATATTTAACTCGAAATGTTTTCAAAGGGAAATGCATTATTAGAAATTCTCCTGTGAAGGGGTTCGAACCCGTGCCCTCGCTTGTCGGACCAATTGCGGCTCACGGGACACAGTGAATTTATGATTATGCATCTTTCCCTGTTAAAAATTAGAAATATTATAGTTAACTCCTTTATTCCAGGTACAAACTCTTCAACAAGCGAAGCACGGTAAAGTACACTTGAGGCTTTCCTGGCATCGCTTGTCTACAGAAGTGTCTGAGCTGAGCCGGGTTAGTTTAAATCACTTTACTACACTATCTACCAGATACACTAAACAAACCAACAGTTGCCTGGAAGAAATGGCTTTGAGTTACAAGAGTATCTATCATCTAGTGTCTTCTTGAAAGAAACCTAATGTTTTACCTTATATTTTTTTTACAGGCTCTAACAGAGACGTTGCTTATCAAAACTGGAGATATCAGTTCTGCTGTACTATCTGTCTACATTGACTCCTGCAAGAAGTTGCCGGTAAGTTTGATGCAAAAATTAGGGGTTAAGTCTAACGCAGCGTCCTACGTTGACGATTGGATGCGAACGCGATTGCGATCCGATCCGATCCGGTGCGGTGCGGTGTGACGCGGCGACTCTGTCCTACGTGCGCGCGTATCGTCCTCCCAAAATATGGTGTCGGCGGCGGCGCGGCGTCGCCCATCGCATCTAGTTCGGACGTAAATGTGAAGTCGACAGATCGCGTTCGCATCAATTCGTGCCGCGCCGCAACGCAGCTTACGCACGTAGGCCACTTCAATGGCTACCGACTGTTTGTTTTTTCCGCAACGCATCGGATCGGATCGCGTTCGCATCCAATCATCCACGTAGTACGCTGCGTAAGCCCTCTAAAAA